>JAFVLL020044572.1:0-42587 GCA_021397915.2 Tor tambroides | reverse complement strand
ATTCTATTATTGCATTAGTATTGCATCCTTCTCATGGGCATTTAATCATTTTTAACTTTTAGTCTGAGTTCAGTCTCTTTCTTGGCTCATTTTATCTGGAAAAAGAGAACATGCGTAATAATTCGGCACACCTGAATATAAGGAGTTTTTGACTTTCAGCCTGCCTGGACAATTATATATCACTTATAAATGATTAAATACAAAATCAATAGTAGTTATTAAGATTGATGTGGTTTGGGATTGGTAAAATGTTCTAGGAAAAAAAATATGACCAGAATATCAACTTGCCTAATAATTCGGCACACACTGTATATATGTTCTATATTTTGATTATTTTATCGATATCGATTTTTATCTATCTATCTATCTATCTATCTATCTATATATATAACGACATGTGCATTTGAGATCTTGTTAATTTGTACATTAATATCAGTCTGATTTCAGCCAAACATCTGTTCATTCATCATATTAAACCTCATTAAAAACACTGTCACGATGAACTGTGACAATATACATAATAGAGGCATGCAATAGAGGCAGCAGATCTGATTTCAAGAAAAACTGAGTTAAAGATTCCAAAACAAAATCACCAAGCAACGTTGCATATTTTCCTCCAATCCTTTTCTTAATAATAATTACTATATTATTAATCACAATATAGCTATTTTATATTTGTTATTAAAAATAAGAACAAATATGCAAATAAACAGTAGTTTAATCAAGAGCAGCGAGTGATTCTGTCTTTTCTTTGTAATGTATGATTAACATTGAGACAGATCTATATTAAGACCTACTGTAATGCATGGATCAAATATAATGTTACACATCAGATTTTCCCCAACCATTAACTAAACATTCATGTAAGACATCACAGATTATGATTGTGTGAATCTCGCCAAGACATATTTCGCAATAATGTAGGCTACTTTATAAGGGAGATCGCGCGCTTGCGGAAAGGCGCATCTTATGCAGGCGCTTTGCAAATGTCAGTCAGCATCGTTTTGTTTTCATCAGCATGGGTTTGAAAATCATATTTCACTGGTTTGGACTCCTGTCATCGAGAATTCGATATGAATATTCACAAATAATGGTGCGCTTTGCAACATTAGACCTACAGCTTGTGTTGAGAAGCAGCATCCAGAAGCGAGCAGAGAAAAGGTACTCCTCTCAGAAAACGTACAAATAAAGATCATTTTAGATGTTTAATTACGATTTGGAGCATTGGGGTCGCTAGAATAGGGCTTAATGAACTCATTTCTGAGAAAACCTCAAATTCGACAAAAACAGACATTTTTCGCTTCTTTTGCCTGTAGCTCAAAATTAGTCTGTGCGCATTCCGACTCATTTTGTCAGCACGGGTCACATATACATAATGACAGTTTTGTGGCCAATAATACTAGAACATAATTAAAAAGATTTTAAAAAAAATCTAAATATAGAACACATTTTTGGGGAAAAATATTAAAATATTGTTTGAAATTTCATTATACTGTATATGGATTGCACTGTACTAAATGTGTAATACATACTATTTGACCAATAGATGAAAGTAAACAGATAAATATCGGCAACTGTAAATTTATCAACAAATGTGGCTGTTATGGAACTTATGGCAAAAATTCAGCAAATTATTGTAATGAACGACATTTGAAATATCGCTAATATGTGCATTATCATCAGTCTGATTTCAGCCAAACATCAGTTCATTCATCATATTAAACCTCATTCAAAGGTGTCTGTCAGACTCTCTTTCCCGTCGAGGCCTTTAAAGGAGAAGCACAGAGTTTCAACTTTCTCTCGTTTCGGGTTAAAGCGATTTACTCTCTAAATAAAATAAATAAATTCATCTCCCGGCAGTGAAGGGCAGAGGGCTTCACATTGACAGTCTCCGTATTTGAAACTGGCGAAATCCACCTCCTCTCCTCCAAAAAACCAGCTCCAAACCACAGAGCATTGAAATTCCCCTCGCAGCGCTGCGCGGGATTTGCTAAACGGCGGGGTGTGTGTGCGCGCGGCTGATAAACGGAGTGATGATCCAGCAACACGTCTTTATCCTCGCGCTCCGCTTTAATTAACGCCGGCTTGTTTGTTGAAAAGATGATTAATATGCCAGTGAAAATGGCCTAATTGAATACCGCAACAACCCACACAATCAGGGAGGAACACGCTGTTTTGTTTTGTGTAGATTAGCCCTTTTATCAATGTCATTATTTATATTATTATTATTATTACGTGGTATTTTAATTCGGCTGACAGCCCCCTCCCCCACACCCCTCCTGCAGGCGTAAGGAGGGACAGGCGTATCGCTCCGGCAGTGAATGAGCCACATTGTGTCCGTCTGAGGAGGGTCAAGAGGAGCACACAAACTTTTGTCACACGGTCAAAGATCTCCTGGATCGGGAGAGTTTTTAAACTGAACGCTGTCTAATAGCGGAGAAGTTTACAGAAAGGTCACGTGTAAGTTTTAAGTGAGTTATTTCTGTTTGTCTGTTTAGTAGTGTTGTAGTCAAGACCACCTAATCCGAGACCAAGTCAAGACCAAGACAACTGTGTGTTGAGACCAAAACAAGACCAAGACTTTGAGGGGTTGAGAGTGAGACCAAGACCAGACCAGCATTGCTCAAATTCATCAAGGATCCACATTGACTGCCTGAGAAATGCCTTATTTTTAATCATTAAATTCAATAATAGGACACTTTTAAAGAGCTGTTACCAATCAAATGAAATCTCTAACAACAAAATTCATCTTTGCACTGCAGTGGTGGTACAGAAGCTGCATCTGAATTGGTACAATTACAAATGCGTAAATAATGTTGAGAATAGGGGCAGTTAAGTCAAACATTTTGAGATCCACTGGTATAAATCAAATTATTTATTTTTGTTTAGTTATTTAATTAGTTATTGATTGCATTTGAAGCAGGAAGTTTTACATCCAATCACATTAGTTATGGTTGTAAATAAATCAGACAATTTAGTGATATCCCTGCAGTTGTGGTCTTGACCGATCTTGAAACAAAATCCCGAGTCCTCTTAGTCTGAGACCAAGACAAGACCAAGACCATCAAAAAATGGTCTTAAGACCGGTCTCAAGACCAAGACCGGTCTCGAGTACTACAACACTACCGTTTACCTCCAAACACAATTTTGACTCAAGTTTGAAAAAAAATTGTTTTGTATAAAGTCACAATGAAACAGAAGTAGCAACTGATCTTTTCCTACGAGTTATCTGATAAATGAAAACTAAAACTGTAGGGCGGGGCTTAGTTCTAAACAGGTTGTTGATTGGACAGAAGCAGATCTGAATGCAAACTTGCAGCCAATTGATAGAAAGTGGCAGAGTTAAAAGGTTGAGTTTAAGTAACATTTGGGGCCAGATGTACTAAACAGGACAAATTAGCTTTAGAGCGCAATTCCATAAAAGTGGAATACTATTTTAACGCCAAAAGACGGTTTGCACTGGCACGAGCTGTTAAATCTGGCCCATAGTAACACTTTATTTTACCGTGCCTTTGTTCCACATACACTATAAAAAATATTTTCAAGATTTGTTCAAATTTTTTTTTTCTTTTGTCAAATGAACTTATAATTAATATTGACAATTAAGGTAACATTGAGTTTCTGCTGATTAAAACAATAATTTTCTTTGTATTAACTCAAATTTTTAGTTTCAATGACACAGCTGTTAATTTCAATAACACTTACTTAGGTTACACCAAAAACATTTTTTACAGAGCACAGAGAAAATTTGAACATGTTTTTTCACCTCAGTATTTTTAATTAGAAATTCAGGTTGCTTTTTTTAAGGTGTCTTTGTTACTCTGTAGTTGTATAATTAAGTACTGGGTAATATAAATTAACAACATAGGGTTAGGGTTTAGTTTAGGGTTAGTTGGCTGTAATTATGCATAATTTACTGGTAAGTAAACAGAAAAATGTTTACTGTTATTGAGTGCTCATAACAGGCACTGAAAAATTGAATCTATCTATTCACAGACAAGGAAAGTAGTCTCATGTTAACATGTATAATATTGAAGTCTGTGGCTGTGCATCAAACAGTGTGTATTTTAATGTTTACTGGGTGAAATGTCTTCACTGTAAGTGCATTACTGTGATTTATGCTTGTTTTGAGGGACGGCAAACGCTGCCACATATCCTTATAAAACACATAGGCCCGGTTTCATAGACAGGGCTTAGCCTAAGCCAGGATTAGGCCATAGTTCAATTAGAACATTTAAGTCATTTTTATAAACATTCCTTAAAAAAAAGCATTACTGGTGTGCATCTTAAGACAAAACAAAGACACTAACATGTTTTAAGATTAGTCAGTGCAAGTTTCTTTCAGATGAAACAGCTCAGATTTACATTTTAGTCTAGGACTAGGTTTAAGCCTTGTCTGTGAAACCAGGGGATAGTTTGTTCTGTACTGAACTCAGGGTTGAGAATGTCTGCCTAACCAATCTGAAAACAAGGAGGCCAGTGAGATAATAAAGTCCCTCAGTTTGATTCGGTTCATTTCCAATGATGCTCTGTCTAAATGTCAGAAGTCTGGAATCCGTCTCTCTCTCTCTCTCTCTCTCTCTCTCTCTCTCTCTCTCTCTCAGTCGGCTGTGAGCGCAGTGGTCAGCTGCTCTCGGCTCTGGTTTACATGTTCTCCGCTGCGTTCCCGCTCCCTGTGTGAAAAGGCTTTAGGGGGCTCAATCAGTGGGACTTTGATGTCGACTGCGGCTGTAATGATTTCATATTGTTCCAGGGATTTCTCTAATCCACTACACTTTCATTAAAATCCCTCACTCCATCCTGCCTTCTTCTGAGGGGCCTCGGACAGAATCGGCTCCTCGCGTACATCTCTCACTCTATTTTTGACAATCATTCCCTTTTCCGCTGCAATATTCATAGGGAAGTTATAACTGCATATGCCAATTCAATTTGAGATGTTGGAAGTCGTTCCAGGCAATGCTTTAATTCGTAAATGATGAGGTCCAGGAGGTTATGAGGGTCACAAATCATAAAAGAAACAGAGTGTGGTGTGACATGATGAAACTACATCACACTCACTAAAATCAACAAAACAACCGGCATTTCAAAATCAGGCAGGTCTAGTTGGGCTGGTGGGAATCCAAATTGATGTTTCACTACATTCAAATGGATCTTACATATTCCTGTTCGTGAAATGCTCAGTTTTCTCAGTGCAAGAGCCCTTTGTTTTGTTGTGTCACGACGCTTGCTTGCAGTACAGATTGAGTGTGATGTGCACTGAAAAAGAGTTACTACAGTAATGCTTTCCTATTAAGATGCACTGTGGTAAATGAATATGCAAATAAGATAATTGTGCCACTGCAGCAAGACTCTCTCCTCTGTGAATTTAAAAGTGAAATGCATTCAAATAACTAGCATATCTGCCAACTCTTTTCAATGATTAAACAAAAACTGCATCACTACTTTGTTTCACATTTTTACAGTGATACCACTGTTATTAACAAATATTATACATTACCATCCAAAAGTTTAAGTCAGTATGATGTTTTAAAAGAAACTAATACTTTTATTCAACAAGGATGCATTAAACTGATCAAAAGTGATGGTAAAGATTTCCATTTCAAATAAATGCTGTTCTTTTGAACCTTCTATTCATCAAAGAACTGTATTATAGTTTCCACTAAAACATGAAGCAGAACAACTGTTTTCAACATTGATAATAACAATCATATTTCTTGAGCAGCAAATGATTTTTGAAGGATCATGTGACACTGAAGACTGGAGTAATGATGCTGAAAATTCAGCTTTGATCACAGGAATACATTACATTTTCCAATATATTGCAATAGAAATATTTAACATTATTACTGTTTTAACTGTATTTTTTGCAGCCTTGGTGAGCATAAGAGACTTTTGAATGGTAGTTTACAGCATGCACAGGTTGTTTTAGAGGCATATGAGGTGAGGCATTCACAAAATAGGTGTCGGATCCCAGATATGACACAAAAAACACCAATTCCAGATCTTCTGTGTCTATTGGCTTGGCATAGTGAGACTTGAACCGTTCAGAGAAGACAAAAACACTGTTTCCTGATCAGATAAGAAAACACTGTGCCTCATTATTGTTCGAATGAGTCTGTAACTGAACTAATCATGTTTATTCAGACGACTGGAGGGAGAGAAAGAGAAATCCAGAGATAGAGACCGCAACAAAGAGCGTGAATATCAGTGTGCTGTGATATCTCACCATCAAGAACTGATTACAAAGACCCATGATCAGATATGAAGATAGGAGACGAGTCAGCTCAGTTTGGCACTAGTGACTGTATTGTGTAAATCTAGTGTGAAACGCAAGATAAAGCGCCTCCCAAAATGCCATTATTACGTTATCAGATTTCATGCTTTTAAAGAGGACAAGGCTTATTACAGTACATCATCCAGCTGCATCTTTCAGGCTCAATTTACTCCGTCTTACACTGTGCAACTGTGGCATACAAAAGCTGTGTTTTTGTGGATTTATCTATGTTTACATTTCAAATTTGCACATAGTCTATATTATATATTGTGTTTTCGCTATTTTGTGCATTGTATTTTTTGTATATTTGTATATTGTTCTTTGTATTATCTGTATCCTGTCCTGTCACAGTCATTCTGTTGCACTGTGGAGCTTCTGTCACTAAAACAAATTCCTTGTATGTGTAAACTTACCTGGCAATAAAGCTCATTCTGATTCTGATTCTGATTTAATTGTATTACAACTTCATTTCGATAGTCCATTTTCAACATTCTACTAACTCTATGTCAACTAACTCTCATTAATTTGCAACTACATCTACTAATTGTCAGTAGAGTATTAGTAGACTGTTAAGTTAAGGTTAGGGTTAGTAGAATAAGTCAACCTGTTCTCATGACGAAAACGTACCTCTGGAAACTTTTTCGCAAATTACCTACCGCGACATGTTCGATGTGAAATGTCCACTGGGTGGCGCTTAAAGAGTGTTATTTTTTTCCCAGGAACAGATGAACGTACATATGGTACGTTTAATGTGACGTTGGTTTTGTAGGCGTCACTGCAGATCTGATCTGAAATGTCTGTTGAGTGGCGCTGTAAGTCAAATGCTCCGTGACGTTATAAAATAACGTACCATCTGCACTACACCTAAACCTACCCGATAGTATGAACAAAAGCGAAGGTGATGTAAAAACACAATCGCAAGCATGCCGTTTTAGTTTGTTTTTCAATCTCTCATCTTTCAGCTCTTTCATCGTTAGTCATGTTTTTTACGGGATTCATACCCAAGAATTTTGCATCCTAAGTCCAATTCTGTTCTGGCTGAGCTACTTAACAAGCCTGTTATGTCCAGAAAGTGAAACATAGGGAGCTGTAATCATAACTGTGTACGAAAACTATTACAAATGCTCACTTTTCACTGTCTCTAGTGTTCCCTTTTACTGCCTCTAGTGTTCATTTCTGTTGGAAACTGCAGTGATATGTAGTTGCAAAGTTATGACTCATCAGCAAACACCAATGACTTGTACATATGGATACAGTCATTTTAGACACTTCCAAAACTGTTGCAACAGAGATGGAAATACAATTTTTAAATACATGAATTATGTTCCCATCGTTGTTGCCACAGATTTGGAAGTGCATTTTTCTGTTCTAAAGAAGGGGGTGTCCCAATACTTTTGTCTATATAGTGTATGTACAAGTCATTGGTGTTTGGTGATGAGTTTTTGGCTCAAGGTCTGCATTTACAGTCACACCAGAGCCAGTGTTCAACTGGGATTAGGACTTGGTTTTATGCAGACCAGTCAAGTTCTTCCACACTGACTGAATCAATCATTTTCTTTTTGAACCTTGTCTTATACACAGAGGCATTGTCATGTTAGAACAGAAAAGGGTCCTGTCCAAACTGTTGCTATAATATTAGAAGCACACAATTCCCTAGAATATCATTATATGCTTTAACATTAAGATTTGTACTCATAGAAATTACTAAAGTAGTCAAACCTGTTCATTAGAAGGGGGCGACCCAATACTTCTGGCAATATAGTGTATGTATTTTGTGCCTCGCAAAAAAGTTCCCAGAGGTACATATTCCTCATGAGACCAGGTAGAAATCAGTTGACATGTACTTGCAAAGTTACTTATAGTTAGTATCATGTCTAAAGTGGACTATCGAAATGAAGTGTTACCAATGTAATGTATGTTAAGACTGTTTAGACGTGATTGGATGGCTGTCTTACTTGGGCCGTCCCATTCCTCTGCTGTCAATGGGCTTGGTTGGACTTTCTCTTCTTGTCCATCACTGTCTTGTTGCTCCACTTTTAAACTTCCGCCCATTTCACCTGTATAAAGACATCAAAGATTATGGGTTTTGCGGTACAAACGACTAAACTGCAGCACAGTCAGTAAACCGGACCGCGCCAGTCGCAGCGGCAGCATCTGTTCATTTTCTTTCATTTAAAACCCTTATTCCTTGTAATTCCAATGTGCGGTTTCTCATTTTGGATTCTTTCAAGTGTCTGCTGTGGGATTTTATGCTCGTTTCTTTGGAGAGAATGGAAAAGAGACAGAGAGCAAGTCCCTGGACCCACCTTGATCACAGACCCGCTGCCTGTGTTAAGCCCTGTGACGAAACTTATTGGAAATGTTTAATTACAGTGTTGGGAAAGAAATTAAGCTACAAGATGATTCCTTAATTAAGCTGTGATTAAGGATTTTCTGCCTTTGGCTCTGACACCACGGGCAAAGTACTATTTAACACCGTCACAGGCAAGAGAAGTTAACTCCAAGAACAGGCCTATTTACCTCAGATCCTCACACAACTTCACACACACACAGACAGAGGGAATCAGTCCATGTCCTCTGCAGACAGGAAATTCCTTTCTAGCGACTAGAATGGATAAAACTGTATGATCTTAAAACTCGAGCTGAATAAATACAGGGACAGAGCCAAGTATTAAACCTTCTTGATGGGACAAGACAGACAAAATACCACTTCAAACCAGGGGGTTTTCATGTATTCAGATTAATTTAGAGTAAAAAATGCAATATATTGAAAAATATGCATTCCAATAAGATTTTTGGAAACTGACAAGTGGATTACTTATAAATTGCAATCCATTACTGATTCCAAATTACATGACAAAAACTGTAGTTAGTAACACAATCCACTACAGTACACAGCTAAAGTAATATAATCAGACTATTTTCAGATTACTTTTAGATTACTTTTGACCTAACTTGTTTATCGCATTGATTTAAATAGGATAATCTTGTACCATGCTGATATAAATATATAAAGAGATAGAAAATATATTACTAATTAATATATAAAATAATTAATTGCTATTGTGTGGATAATATGTAATCATGTAATCAATAGAAAAGTAAAGGTCTCTGCACACTGAGTCCGAAATTTTCGTAGGTTTAAAAAATAAATACGACCTCACGTTGTGTCAATCACGTTTGCGCACTGCCTCTGAAACTTTCATCCGTCAAAAAAAATTCGGATCAGGTTCGATTTTCTGTGTTTTCGCATCCGTTGCATGCATTTTGATAGGAAAGGATGGGGAATATGAAAAAACGGAAAAACGAATGCGAAAATTTCGGACTCAGTGTGCAATGGCCTTAACTGTAGTCTGATTACAAGTATTTTTATTACAAGTGCTTATTTTTGGGGATCTGATTACAATAAAAAAGTAACTGTAGTCTTATGAGTATTTTAAAATGTAATGTAATCTCATTACAAGTACCTTGTTTTTTTAATCTGATTACGTAATCTAGATTATATGTAATCAGTTACTGCTCAGCAAACGCCGATATTTTCTCAAAACCCCTTAACTGGAAACATGACATTTTTACAGATCCATCTATTTGTTCTAAAGTAATTAATCAGCTTTACTGTCACTACTAATGTAACTATAAATATGAAATCTTAACTCATCTAGGTGCCATTATCCATTCTGTTATTTTCATTATACGGTTCGCAGATTAACTATTCTATTATATGACTTATAATATAGGTAATAAACCTCATCTGGAAAACTGACGTTCTTACATATTTATTTATTCATGGCTGAGTAATTAATAAGCAATCCTACAGTCCTGAGAGCGGTTGGAAATGACCCCGCTGAGGAAGTCATAAACGATACATCATAACTCATTTTCATCAGGTATAGGTGTCATGATCTATACTTTTATTCTTGACATTTCCATTATACGGTTCAGAGATTCAAAAAGCAATTATGTGATCAAGTGAGGGAGGAAAAAAACAAACAAGAAAAACAAGAAATATTCAAATATTCAAAAATGTTTTTCGCTACTGCCCTTCAAAACTTAATATGTCAAAACATGCGAGGACATGAAAAAGAATTGCCCCTCTTGCTATTCAACAAGAACAAAAGCAAACCGGCACACGTCGTTCCACCAATTTCGAACAAAAAAGCACACGTGATTGTTCTTTTGAAGATTGCACGCTCGCAGGCAAAGCAGGTAGTTTATGCACTTCACTTTTGCCGTCACAAACTTTTGGACGTCAGGGATACCGAGACAAGCATTTCAAAGAGAAGATTCATCGTTTACAAATAGAAAAGCATAACGTTAGGACGCGGAGTGAATTTCAAATGGCTGGGGGGCTCTGAATTATCCCGTTGTGACGGTGAGGTGTGGCCGGCAGAAACGCCTGTAATTGAATTTCAGTTCAAAGAGCTGATGCTATTAGCCTGAGTTTGATGGTGGAGGCCTGCAGCAAATACCAGCAACTCTGTTGTTATTTACTATGACCAATAACCCTGTTAGTAACATATACAGTAGGTCTTCCCTCAAAATGCCATATTTCTTCAATCTTCTCTTTCATATTCAAATTCAATTTCAGCACAAAACCAAACACTGCTTTGAGCTAAAGGGGCTGTGGTGGGAAGGTGGGGAAAGATTGTGGGCTCTAGAAAAGGTCTGACACTTCTAGAGCATTGTGGAATACAATGTGAAATATACAACCCTCTATAGGATTGCAGTACAGAAGTGCTTGTTTGCATACTAAAACAAGCCCATACGTGTGATTAAAAATGATGAAGACTTTAGATTAGGGAACACTATTCTCTATTAACTAGTTTTTTATTAACATGCGTATTACTAGTATATTGCCTGTTTATGAGTACTTATAAAGCACATATTAATCTCTTAACCCGGCCCCATGCCTAAACAAAACGACTGCAACAACTACCTTACTTATGATCAATAAGCAGCAAATTAGGAGTTTGTTGAGGGAAAGCTCTTAGTTAATGTGAAAATATGTTCCCTAATCTAAAATGTTACCATGATTTCCAACTGATTTTCGACCAGATACATGTTTTCTCAGGCTATCTTTAAACTCACCGTTCCTCAAGTGATTTCCATCTTTAGAGACGATGTTTTCTGGGTCAGAGTAGTAAAGCGAGTCCTCCTCCACAGACCCGTCTTCTTCTTTCAAGATCTCTTTCTTCTCCGTCTCCTCAAGCCCATTTTCAAAAACTCCTGTCAAATAACAGAGAAACAAGTGCACAGCATTAAGACTTCAGAAGATGCGGAAGTGAATTCACCTTTGTCTTCACGCTTTGAAAAAGAAGTTCACTTTAATACACTTTTAAACATGGTACCTTATTAAAATAATGTACTTTAAAAGAATATACCCAAGTGTGAACTGAATGTAATGGTTTTGAACACTTAATTGCATGCCAATTGCATAAAATTCATTAATAGTTTAAATGTATGTTTTTGATCCACTGAAGTAGGACGTAAGTTCCTCTTTTTATGTCATTTCATAATTACTTCTATTGTCATTGAAATATGGTTAAAGTTACTGTTGAATGTACTGACAAGCATTTATGATAAACTAAAATATACTTTAATGGCATTTTTTATTGAAACCTGTGTGTCATGAATTTAAATATATATGTAAATGCACAGTTGTACATTGCAATTTAGTACATTTGAAATATATTCACTTTTAAATGTAATATCAAAAAACACACTACAGTTAAAATTATAATCAAGTACCTTACATGTGCTTAAGCATGTTAGTCAACACATTAAAATAAGTGTACGTCTTTAAAAACATAATGATTTAAAATGAATTTTAAAGTAAAACTTTGAAATTACTTTTTAAAGTGTGTTAGAAAACATTTATGGCAGTGAACTCTCTTTAAATGCTCTTAAATATTATATTATCTGCAAGTACAGTTTAAAAAAAAAATACTTTTTTAAGACGAAGTATATTACAAGTGCACATTCAATACTATTAAGTGCACACTTATTTTTTATAAGGGCATTGCTGAGGCAGATAATCAGGTAGCTGTAATATTGACTAGATTTTACCATTTTCAAAAGATGTAAGTGTTAGAAAACATGCAAGGATGTGTCCACAATCAAAGTGAGTAGGATGTTTAGAAAAGTTACAGCACATCTCTCTTCAGCAAGCCACGTGACATCATGTCCATCAAACACTGCAGGATACAAACACCACTAAAAAATCATATACCACCATAGACCTCGCAAATATGACAGTATATCTGTTTTTTAATGTTCCTGTACCTTCCATTACTACAAATGAAAAGTGTTCGAGCACAGCCAACACAGAAACAGATCCAAAGCCTAAGGTTACATCTGCTTTGAGATAACTTGTTCACGCAAGCAGCTGCATTGAAGGTAGACATAGCACACTTTCTTATTAATTTGCCTTATCAGTGGGTACAATGTTGATTTTTTCATTTGCTTGCCATGCCTTTGGGTGGTACACCCGTGCAATCACAAAGTTCATTTTTCTCTGTTTGATTAATTTCTTTCCTATGTCAAAAAAAAGACATTGGCTACATTCAATCAAGGGAGTCCTTTTCCCTTCCAGCTGTGCATGTACTTTGATATTTGCATATTATTTTTTTTTTTTTTTTTCAATCAGGGGGCATGGAGGAATAGCACCCACCTGAACGAAATTAAACAGACACGTTTCACCTTTGATATTAAAAATATTCTGCCTTCGACTTTTTATGTTTACAGGGCTGAAAACTGTAGGGATGAATGTACATTCAGTGAGAGTCTATGTTCAAATCTCAAATATCTCAAATATCAAAGTAAAGTGAGTGTGTGTGATGTTGTGATCTGTGTGAGTAAACTCTTTCTTTTCATTAGCTTTATGAATGGCCCCTTTGTAGGAAGGCAGCAGTGACTGTGTGCATGAAAGGAATGGAGACTCAGATGCAGGGAGAGGAGACGTGCTGAACAAGGTCAGAGTTTTACCACATTTGATCTTGTAGCAAAAACAAAAATGTCCAGACTACAGCAGATGACAATGTTACTCCTCCTCAGCTCAGGAGACCTGATGGTGCTCTCTTGAGTGTAAACTTTGGTATAAACATATTTTATTCCTTGTATAAATGATTGTAGATGGCAGCGCAGATTATTTAATCTTGGAACAACTTCAGAGAAATCAAATGTTTGAGTTCCTATGGAAATCCTTTCATTGCTGACTTCAGTATCTTGGCAAATCTTTAACAGAGCTCTATGATAAACGCTAGATATTAAATACACTGTTAACCCTTACTGAACTGTAAAATGACCAGTAACTTAACTGTAATATGCATTGCATCATGGGTAGTTTCAGTGACCTTGCATATAAATTACAGTAACTTTTCATGAATTGATCACATCAACTAACTGTAAATAAGAGTAAGTTGCTATAATTGTAATTGTAAATAAATCAGCAAAACTCAAAACAGCTACACTGCAATTATTGAAGTATTTTACAAGAAAATCTTAGTTTTTCTGCTTCAAAATTTCTTGTTTAATTCAATGTGTTATTTGCGGTTTCTTTATAACTGTGGAATTTACTAGCAATTTCTGTGTGAAAATTGTTTCTACGCTATTTTTTTCAGTGTATACAGATTTACAGATATTAATAGAAACTTAAGATATTATGATAAGTGATATTTTCCCCTATTGGCAATTCTAAAATGTTTTTAAAAAACAAATCAGTGAGAATCTATTTCTGAACTGAGAGATTGTGCTTGACAGTTAAATTTATCCTGCAATAATTCGAACAGGATATTCAACAAATAATCATGTTGAACTGGATGTTTTAATTTAAGCCTTTAAGAATGAATTGAATGTTCAAAATAGACCTCAAAATGAGGAGCTGAAAAAAAGAGGACTTGATGACGTCAGCGAAAAAGCTTTGAAAAGTTTTTTTAAATATCATGCACTGATAAATTGTAACAAAATATGACTGTGAAGAAATATGAAGATAGTAAATAAGATCCATTTTCATGTTGACAAAAAGGTCACTAATTAAGCGCAGACATCGTTTGCAAACAGTGTATAACCTCCTTCCAGCAGAACACACTGCTTTTCAACTCCAGCTAGCCGCTCAAACATTCAGACTTCCTTTAAAACGCACACACACACAAAGCAGAAAACACACAAAGTGAAATATGCAAGTATGCGGGCATGATCTGAGTGACTGCTAATTTCATGCTTGGATTTGCCGCTCGCCTGCGATGTTGGAGGCGTGTGTTTGCATGGTGATAGCGGCCCGGCTCGGTATCAGCTGGCTTCAGTGTAGAGCCATGCTGCCCCGTCGCACACCGCAGCCAAAGCAGGACGCTCTCCAGCGCTCTAATTACACCTGAGCTAATTCAATCTGACAGCACCGAGCCGCATGGAAATCAGCCTTCTTTTCCCCACCATTCCAGCCTGTTCCTTCTATTCTGCTATTTTACAGTAGACTTTTTACATCTGACCAAGGAAGGTCATCCTACAAATTATTTTTGAAAGAAATAGTACGCAGAATGCATACAGTGCACAAGATGCAAATTCTCTTTATGTAGAGAATATGACTATATTCACTCAATTTGACCTTCCATTTCCGGTTTTATGAATAATGAAATTAAATATGTGTCCCTGGACCACAAAACCAGTCTTAAGTCGCTGGGGTATATTTGTAGCAATAGCCAAAAATACATTGTATTGGTCAAAATTATCCATTTTTCTTTTATGCCAAAAATCATTAGGATATTAAGTAAAGATCATGTTCCATGAAGATATTTTGTAAATTTCCTACCGTAAATATATCAAAACTTAATTTTTGATCAGTAACATGCATTGATAAGAACTTCATTTGGACAACTTTAAAGGCGATTTTCTCAATATTTAGATTTTTTTGCACCCTCAGATTCCAAATTTTCAAATAGTTGTATCTCGGCCAAATATTGTCCTATCCTAACAAACCATACATCAATGGAAAGCTTATTTATTCAGCTTTCAGATGTTGTATAAATCTCAATTTCGAAAAATTGACACTTAAGACTGGTTTTGTGCTCCAGGGTCACATATAATATGAACTTTTATAAATTTGAACACTTTTTTGGACTATTACTTGACTGGACTGCCAAAAGTTAACAGATTTACAAACAAAATAGAATAATAAATTGGAGTTAGAATGACCCCCAAAATTCAATATATGGAACAAATATGCCCCATAATAGTGTTTGTCTTATATTTCTATATAAAACAGTTAAGCAATATCACATTAACAAGCGTGCTGTTTGCCCCAATATCAGGATGACTGCAAATGTGATATTGATTTTATAGTCCAGTTCAATTAACAAGTTAATATTGTGAGTTACATTTTAGACACATATTGTCAAAATTGTTTTTGCTCTTTGAAATGTTTTTCTTTCCCATTTTGCATTTTTGAACAAATCAGTGATTCAAAGATCCATTCATAAAGACAGTCACTTGCTTTGTTCTTGAATGAATCTGTGTTTCTGAATGAATCAATGATTCAATAATCCATTCATAGACAGTCACTTGCTTCGTTCCCAAATGAATCTGTGTTTTTGAATGAATCAATGATTCAATGATCCATTCATAAAGACAGTCACTTGCTTTGTTCTTGAATGAATCTGCATTTTTGAATGAATCAATGATTCAATGATCCATTCATAAAGACAGTCACTTGCTTCATTCCTGAATGAATCTGTGCTTTTTAATGAATCAATGATTCAATGATCTATTTGTAAAGACAGTCACTTGCATCACTCCTGAATGAATCTGTTTTTAAATGAATCAATGATTCAATGATCCATTCATAAATACAGTCATTTGCTTCGTTCCTGAATGAATCTGTGTTTTTTAATGAATCAATGATTCAATGATCTATTCGTAAAGACAGTCACATTGTCAGGGTTCTGGACTCTTTGTTCTTTGTTTTTCCCCTGTCCTTCCTGAGTTTCCTTATTTGGTTATTTTCCTGGTCTTGTTAAGTTAATTTGATTATTCCTTGATTACTCCTCACCTGTTTCAGTTCTCCTTAATTACTTCCCATGTGTATAAGTCCTGAGTTCTCCCTGCGTCTTTGTCCGTTCTCTCGTCTTTTATGTTGTGTCTCCTGTACTACTCGATTTTGATTTATTAAAACCAAGAACATTTGTACCTGCTGTCTCCTGTGTCATTCCCGATACACACAACGTGACAGAAAAACGGACCACTTTACAGAAGGATGTCTGTAGCTGAGGACGCGCTGTGGGATTTCCACTTCCTCAAGCCCCACTTGCGGCATTATTTAGAAGACGACAACAAACAAAATTAAGTCTGACACAGAGAAAGGGACCGATTGCCGGCCAGCCGGGGTTCGTCTTTGGGAGAAAATGTATGTGTGTGTACTTCTAACATGTTTGGTTGGTAAAATAAATGTTGTAAATTCAAATCAGAGCGTCTTCCGTGTCTGGAATGGATGTATTCTTGAGTCTATAAGGTAACAATAATATAATAAGATAACCTTGTTTGAAATGGGTTTGGCTAAAAGAAAATTTTGGTTTCGTCTATACTACTAGGTATTTATACTATATTGACTGGGTTAAATAGAACTGCATTACTAAAAAGAGACTAAAATACAATTTTCATTGACTAAAACTAGACTAAAATGTCATCAGTTTTCGTCGACTAAAACTAGACGAAAATAGTCATGGATAATTCTGACTAAAATAAGACTAAAATCCTTTAAAAATCCTCATCCTTTAAAATCCTCATCCTTTTTCACCCCACGCCGAGAACCTCCACATACCGCCCAATTCTCGGACCGCCTGCCAAAACCCAAACACCCCCTGATTCTCCGGAGCTCCACCTGCGTCCTCAGCCCCATGCCACCGTCTGCGGCGAAGTCAAGGCCGCCGTTCGCGGCTCATCACAGCCCGCCGTTCGCGGGGAATTCAAGGCCGCTGTCTGCGGCAAAGTCAAGGCCGCTGTTCGCGGCTCATCCCAGCCTGCCATTCGCGGGGAATTCAAGGCCGCCGTCTGCGACAAAGTCAAGACCGCCGTCCGCGGCTCATCGCTGCCCGCCGTTCGCGGGGAATTTAAGCCCGCCGCCATCCGCGGCTCCGAAGTCATGCTCGCCGCCGTCTGCGGCTCTCCCAAGCCTGCTGCCGTTCACGGCTCCGAAGTCAAGCCAGCCGTTCGCAGGAGATCGACGCCGCCGTCCGAGGCTCTCCCAAGCCTGCCGTTCACGGGGGAATCAAGGCCACCGTCTGTGGCGAAGCCAAGCCCGCCATTTGCGGTGAAATTAATGCCGCCGTCCGCGGCTCTCCCAAGCCCGCAGCCGTTTGCGGCTCTCCCATGCCCGCCGCCGCTCGCGGCCCAAGCAAGCCAGCCGGCTCCAACCCCAGAGCTCCTGAATACGGCACTTCCCAAGGAGTTCACGGCACCTCTCCTTACTCCAGAGCACCCTCCTGTGCCAGCTCCTCAACAGGACCCTCCTTCATCTCCTACGTCTCCATTGGTTCCGTCCAGCCATCCTTCGCCTCCTACGTCTCCGCTGGTCCCGTCCAGCCCCGCGGTTCCAGAGCGCCCCCAAGAGTCCACGCTTCCAGAGCACCCACCAGAGCCCGCTCCTCTAGATTGCTCCCCAGAGGTAGACATCCCCAAGAAAATTTTGGGCGGGGGCCTTACAGCCTTGGCCTGTGTGGCCGGGCCAAGGGCGGAGGCCACCGAGTCACCTGTTCCGCCATGGCTTCCTGAGTCTCCTGATCTGCCATGGCCGTCCAAGCTCCCTGACCTGCAAGGGCCTCCCGAGTCCCCTGACCCACCTTGGCCTCCCGAGTCCCCTGACCAACCATGGCTCCCGGAACGGGCGCCGGCCTGGAGGCCTCCCGTGTCTCCATCCTGGACCAGCCTCCAGGGCGCCCACCCCCCCTCCCCGGTGGATATGTTACGGTGCGGGACGCATCTATTGGGAGGGGGGGATAATGTCAGGTTTCTGGACTCTTTGTTCTTTGTTTTTCCCCTGTCCTTCCTGAGTTTCCTTATTTGGTTATTTTCCTGGTCTTGTTAAGTTAATTTGATTATTCCTTGATTACTCCTCACCTGTTTCAGTTCTCCTTAATTACTTCCCATGTGTATAAGTCCTGAGTTCTCCCTGAGTCTTTGTCCGTTCTCTCGTCTTTTATGTTGTGTCTCCTGTACTACTCAATTTTGATTTATTAAAACCAAGAACGTTTGTACCTGCTGTCACCTGCATCATTCCCGATGCACACAACGTGACACACATGCATCACTAATGAAATGAATCTGTGCTTTTAAATGAATCAATGATTCAATGACCCATTCATAAATACAGTCATTTGCTTTGCTCCTGGATGAATTAGTTGTTTAAAAGAATTGGTTGAATAAATGATTCAATGACTCACTCAACTTGCCGCACCTACTGGTGCTTTTAGTTTCAAATGTAAAAGCTTAATTTCATTTCAAAAAATAATTTTATATTTTAATATTCAAAATATTTTTAAAACATTAATATCATAGAATTGTGTATGCGATTGTAAGTGCAGTGTAAATAAATTCTGACGTTTTTGTCAATTTTACACACCCATAGCATGCATATTGCATTTACTGTGTATTGAAAATGTGCATAACATCCAGAAACTACCCTCCTACACTGACCTGCCTAATTTCATTTTGCAATTAAAAAAAATTGCTTTACTATAAGGGCAACACAACACAAAACTAAGATGCATCATATAGAGTATGCATGCTTGACTACATTCCCAAACAGAATTATTTTTCCTCCCGTTTCTCCGCATGAATGTCAGATTTGGATTCCTCCTTCTAAACCTCGGCACAACATCAAACAAACAGCTGTGGCAGCCTGGCACCGTATCACATGCCCGATCACCTCAGTGGCATAACATCTCAGTCGTTCTGCTGGGCTCTTCCCAGGGGTAGATGGGCCAGAGAGATCGGAGAGAAAAGGAGAAAGGTACAAGGAAAGAGAGGGTTCAGGAAAGGTGTGGGCCAAGAATGTCTTTTAAAGTGTCTTAAGTGGCCTATATGAGAATATCTACTGCACATCCAGACCATGTTTAATTTGACATGAATAATTAAAATTAGGCTGAGAGGATAAAAGCACAGCATGTTCAATATATTGTACACTCTCAGAAATAAAGGTACAAAAGCTGTCAGTTGAGCGGTATATTTTCAAATGGCACAACTTTGTAGCTAAAGGGTCCATACTGGTGTCCCGAATCCGGTCTGTGGCCTTCCGCCCGATAGCCACCAGAGGTCGCCCTTTTATCGAATTGACTCTTGCACTACACTACTGTTGCACGTCACCCACGGACTACAATTCCCATCATCCGTTGCACTGACAACACACACACAGCTGATTGCACTAATCACGCTCACACCTGAGAACTATCACACAATCACTATCACACAATCACACACTCTTTATAAGCCTTGGACTTTCTCTCCCTCTCTGCCGAGTATTGTTCTGCGTTTAGCACTCTCCAAGTGTTAGCTGCCTTACCGAGCCATTCTGTGTTTATGTCTAGCTCTGAGTCTGGTCCTGCGTTTAGCACTCTCCAAGTGTTAGCTGCCTTACCGAGCCATTCTGTGTTTTCTAAGTCTTAGTTTAGTTCATTTTGTTTATAGTCTAGTTTCGAGTTATAGTTAGTCCTGTCTTTCCGTGTTGTCTTGTTGTATGGTTCCTGATCTTCTGCCTTATCTTGGATTAACCCCTTGCCTTCCTTTTGGACTCTGTAAAAGTAGGTAATATAAAAGTAAATAATATAATATCAAATAAAAGGCCACTTACAGAGTTCACCTTCATGACTACGCTTCTTAACACACTTTAAATAAGTGCACTTTATATTAATGTCAAATAAAAAGTTTTACTTTAAAGTACATTTTAAATTATTGTGTTTTAATAATATTTTGTCGTGCTTTAAAGAAGTACACTTATTTTGATGTGTTGACTAACATACTAAAGCACATGTAAAGCACTTGATTATCATTTAAACTATTGATTTTGATAGATAATATATATTTGAAATGCACTAAACTGCAACTTCATTATTAGAAAATGTAATTACAAATATATGTAAATATGTGAAATACAAGTTTCAATAGAAATGACATTAAAGTATATTTTAGTTTAACATAAATGCTTGTCAGTACATTCAGCAGTACACTTTAACTATATTTCAACAGACAATAAAAGTAATTATGAAATTACATATAAAAATAAGCCTACTTCAGCGGATTAAAAAGCACTGAAC
Source organism: Tor tambroides (assembly GCA_021397915.2). Classification (NCBI taxonomy): domain Eukaryota; kingdom Metazoa; phylum Chordata; class Actinopteri; order Cypriniformes; family Cyprinidae; genus Tor; species Tor tambroides. Next base: position 22,019 of record JAFVLL020044572.1, on the reverse strand, counting down.
TATTAAGTTCAGCTAATTGCATTTAATATAAATGTAAACTGTAATACATTTTCATAACATGCAATTAAGTGTATATTTTTTTAAAAATATACCAAAGTGTATGTCATTTATCAAGGGTAGCGTTGGTGTAATTACTGTGTTTTTGCTTTTTAGCATAATTTACCTAAAGCTTAGTATATAATATTCTCTATACAGCCCTCAAAGCATCTCAGTGATGCATCTTTGTTTGCTCTGTGATATTTGGGGAGAAAGAAAAACTCCATGCATGACTAATCTGAGATACAATAGGAACTTTTTTCATTTAGCATACAGAAGCATACCATCAGCGATCACCATGTTCCCATAATCATCACATACACACACATCCTAAGTCTTTCCCATGAACAGCCTTTGTGCTGCTGTATCTTTAAATGAGATTAGATGAATGATTACACAGCATGGAAACATGAATAACATTCAGACCTCATCCTATAATACACTCTGTTATCCCAGGACTAGTATTTAAGGAGAAGTGCAGAAACAATGGCTCATATGAGAACTGACATCTGGACGCAGAAACTGTGACTGGAGAGGGAACACAATGACCTACAACATCCTTGACTGAAAAAATGATTTCTTGACTTTTAAAGACCTGAATTATCTACTCACAATCACTGAAACCTAACAAGAAATCAATCCACCATAAAATAATCAATTATACTCATCAGAGCTAAAGCCTCCATTATCCAGACATTTACTCTACTGAATTGTACTTTTACATTATAAAGCATGCTATACGACAGAAACTGATAACTGAATCACTTTAGAATCAACTATGATCAACCTAAAATTGTTCAGAAGTAAAAAAAAATACACAAATGAGAACATTGTTAGAGTATGGAGCTATAAAATGAATGTAGATCAGAAATAAGAAATATTTGAGATAATATTGAGACGTCTGACTGCAGACTTTACAAATCTGAGTTGAAATCTCTTGAGAAAGTCTGCTGGAGATCCATGTGAGACTACCAAAAAAATCTGAGAAGCAGCAGATTTCCACAGAAGTCTGTGTTTGTTCATTTAATCTCATTACTGTCTGTGAGAAGCAACTGAGATATTAAAGAGATCTCGTGTTTTATTTTTCTGTTCTGTGATCCTCATATTCATGGCAAAGAAACCTTTCCAAACAAGCAGCACACGGTATCATTTTCTGACAAATCCCTGATATAAACAGAAAGCACAACTAATAATTAAACTTTACAGTATTCCAGTATCCTGGGAGCGCACTGCGGTATCGCTAAGGTAATTAAAGAACTTAAAGGCTGTCATTTGATATCAACAGCTTTGCAGACTCAACCCCAAAAGCACTTTGAATTATGAACTTTTAAGCGCGGTTCGCAAAAGATGCTCACACAAACTTCAGCTATCACCTATTAGTGCCCCGGATTTGTGCCATTAGCGATTTTCCACTCCGCATTTAAAAGCGTGCCATCACATTTGCTGTGGAGGTGCTGAAGTTAAAATTAGACCGCCGAGCTCTCTAATCCCAACAAACACCATGGCACCAGCAGCCACTGTTCACGCAAACATATCTGGCTTTTCAAATAACTCATTTATTAAGCATTTTATAAGACTTTACACCAGATTATTTGTTTAGATAGACACTAATGATTAAAAAAACTGCATCCAACGAGCCAGCAGTTCTAAAGCCCTCTGCACTTCTGTTTATATATTTCTTTCTGATATTTCACCCACCTGACCTTATCAAAATCACAGCACTTTCCAGTGGGGAACAACTCCACAAACATATGAACTCATAACTGTCACTGAGGGAAGATATTCTTCATTTCCACAACCAGCTAAAAGAGAATTTATCAATCTACAGAAGAAAGCATATATCCTAATCACAGATTTGAAAGGGTTTGATCATATATTTCAGATACATGATCTCTTTAGGTAGTCAACAAACCTATCCATCTTTCACTGAGAATATTCAACAAAAGTCTCTCTCTCCTAATAATATCATTAAAAGTTCTTTGATTTATGCTATATAAAATATAAGGACGAGCAGACAGAGCACTAGAGATATCTTCGAGAGCAGGGTGGCCTGATATGATATCACACTACTTAATTTAAAGATAGTAAAAACATATGCATAACAAATGCTGAAATTTAATTTATATCTTTTTTAAATGTATAACTTGATAAAAAGATGACAACTGCAATGAATTCATAGAAAAGCAAACACTATGATGCTTTTTTCGTTTACATTTCTGTTCTTTTTTTTTAAAGTCCTTCTGTCTAATAATTCATTATTAAAACTGTTAAATAGAGCCAGTAAACTAATGAAGACTGATGTTAACTACAAACTACAAGTTTGTCACATTCACAAGCTTTGTTGTTGGAATAAAACAGGAATCACAGAGGACTGCCCATTCATGAGTTCACTCTTACCTATTTTCTTGCAGACATCTTATTAAAGCCAAAAGATATAGAAGAAACTGAGTCAATATCAAACAGATTTTGAATAAAATATAGCGTCCCATTCATTGGTAACATTCTAGTTATTCAACTTGCTGATGATGCCGAAATTTCTGTCAAATAAATCCTATTTTTGCTGTGTTCAATACATGCCTTATGCATCAAATGGTTACTTATATACGTAAATATAAATGACAGTAACGCCAAGAGAAAGCAATGCAATTGTTGTGGGAAAAACAAAAAAAAAACTTTACAGTACTACTGCTAAGTTTCTCTCCTCCGCTATGTTTAAAGTTTATGGCCCGCCCAACTTGGAAACTCCTTTATTAAAATTATCTCAGAGTTTTCAAGTTGTAAATATGACTTGAGAGGCCGTTCATGTCCAATTTCCAACTAGGAAAGTCGTGTTTACGATACAATAAGAGCATGAGAACGGGAGCTCTGTGCACTCAGGCGCTGGTGTTCTCAGTGATGTCAAAATAAAAGTCCAGTTCCAACACATCAGCCAAACAGAACAACTTTTCATTTCATTTAAAATTCTCAAATATCAGACAATATATTGGCCCAGGAGAGCAGTCGACCACTAATTTATTTTCTAGCAATAAATTAGAGCGTAGTAACAATTGATTTAGGAACAGAAGCATTAAAAAGCTAAACAAGCTAAAGCTAAAGAAATGAAATTGTTGTTTTTGTTTTATTTACTATATGAAACCCTTGCTGTCTGATTTCATTTCTGATTTGACATTGATTAAATGTAATCTTGACCTACACTTTTGACTACTTCTGTCTTTTTCCATTTAAGTAGATGTACTTGCCTATTGACAACAAAGAAAACAGACACCCAAGAGTGCAACCAAGATGGCCACCAAGTGCAATGACATGCCTTAAAGGGACGCTGGTATAACTGCAAGGACAAGCTCTTTAACAAATCTTCAGCGCAAACACTCTAATTGAGCCGTCTTTTTGTTCCCATTGAAAACCAAGCACCAGTTTGTGCATCTGACAACAGTTATTGATTTAACATCATTGAACTCTAAAGGCTCAATGAAGGTGAGGAGAATAAAAGTGGCGTGTTTCCTTAGAGCCGCTGGACCTCACTGATAGGACATCTAGCACAGCAGGGGCATCAGTGATTAAGGCTCGTCAAATAAACATCTCGCTTATCTTGTTTTTGCCATTGATTCTGTCGGCCTCTTTTAGAGCCACTGGTCCCAGAGGCGGCCTACGGATGCGCTTTGAGGACAGTCTTTTGTACATTTGTATTATAGTGCTTTTTTGTTTTGTTGTATTTTGTATTGGTTGACTGATACGGATGTTTCAATAACTGCTGATGCCAATATGTATTAAACAACTTTTTATGTAGAATTACACATTTTGTTAAGAAATGAATACTGTTATTCAGCAACAATGCATTAAATTGATAAAAAAAAAAACAATGAAACTGACTGTAAAACATTTATTATGTTAGAAATGATTGTATTTATAATAAATGCTATTATTTTGAACTTTCTACTCATCAAATAATCCTGGGAACAACAATTTCCTCAAAAATATGAAGCAGTAACGTTGATAATAATTATAAATGTTTCTTGAGAAGCAAATCATCATATTAGAATGATTTCTGAAGGAGTAATGATAATGAAAATTCAGCTTTGCATCACTGGAATAAATTACATTTTAAAATATATTCAAAAAGAAAACACTTATTTTAAATTGTAATAATATTTTAAAAATATTACCGTTTTTACTGTATTTTTGATCAAATGAATGGTGAGCATTGGAGACTAAAAAACATTTTAATGTTTCAAAAACAAAAACAATCGTACTAACCCCAAATTTTGAATGTTAGCATATTATTAGCATATAATTATCAATTAACAAAAATATAACAGTATTTAACATAATACTATATATACATATATATATATATATATATATATATATATATATATATACAGGGGTGCACATAAGTGGTATGCAGGTCCGCATGCGCGACCAAAATAAAAAATGCGCTGTGTAAATATGTTCTGACAGCGCATTTTGTACCGACATGGTTGACAGCTGTTAATGCACAATTACCATTTTAGATCGACAAACTGTACTATATAAGATTTCTATTCAAACTGAAAGCATAAATCTAGGCTATCTGATGCCATTTTCAAAGCACAATGCAAAACCATGACATTCATTCCCTGATGCTCTTAGTGGCACTTTTTTAAGTTTACTATAAAATAATTGTGCTTGTATTTAATACTCCCTTTTAATTTTAAATAATATTATCACACTTTATTATTTAGTTTATCATTTTATTTAAAAAATAAATAAATAAATAAATAAAGTGCAATAATATTATCACTATTATTAATTTATTTTTTAATAGTTATATTTAATGGGTCATGCTATATGCAGTGTGAGGACCAAACCAAATCTCCAGGTTCTCTTATGAGAACCAGGCTGAAAAACTTATGTGCACACCTGTGTATATATATATATATATATATATATATATACACTGCCCTCCAAAAGTTTGGAAACACCCCTGGCAAAGTGTGGTTTTGGATGATATCAGCATAAATCCTTATCATTTTTTGGTGCAAATACATTAAAGTAACTTGACATTATCATTGAAGACCAGCAATAAAACATAATAATGGCAATATATACATGTCAAAGTCAGACATGCCCCTTTGCCAGCTGTGATGCCTGGTTACTGGTTTAAACTTGGCCCAGGTTTTTAAAAGATTTTTGGGTCAGCAAACCTTAATACTGTAGCTTCAACAATTGATTGCCAATTCAAAGTCAATGTTTGAATAAACTGACAGCTCGGATGCCCAGATTATGCAGAGCTGTAATAGCTGCTAATGGTGGATATTTTGATGAATCGAAAATTTAAGTTTTTTCTATGTATGAAAGCGAAAGTCGTGACATATTGTCAAGTATGGTGACCCATACTCAAAATTGGTGCTCTGCGTTTAACCCATCCAAGTGCACACACACAGCAGTGAGTAGTGAACAAATGCGCACACACACACAGACAGAGAGAGAAGTGGGCAGCATTGCTCCAGTGCCCAGGGAGCAATTTGGGGTTCGGTGCCTTGCTCAAGGGCACCTGAGTCATGGTATCAAAGGTGGTGAGAGTGCTGTTCATTCACAATCCCCACCTTCAATTCCTGCTGGTGCGAGAATCAAACCGGCAACCTTCAAGTTACAAGCCCGACTCTCTAACCATTAGGCCACGACTGCCCCATTAAACTGTATAAACCGTTTATGGAATAAAATATGTTTTCGTAGATTGTGTTGTCCCTTATCAGTGCAAAATTATCACAAATTAAAAAGGATTCATGCCAATATTGTCCAAAACCCCACTTTTCTTGGGCGTTTCCAAACTTTTGCAGGGCAGTATATATATATATATATATATATATATATATATATATAAATAATCACAAAACCAGTCATAAGGGTGAATTTTTTAAAATTGAGATTTATACATCATCTGAAAGCTGAATAATTAATCTTTCCATTGATGTATGGTTTGTTAGGATAGGACAATATTTGGCTGAGATACAACTATTTGAAAATCTGCAATCTGAGGGTGCAAAAAAATCAAAATATTGAGAAAATTGCCTTTAAAGTTGTTCAAATGAAGTTCTTAGCCATGTATATTGCTAATCAAAAATTAAGTTTTAATATATTTACAGTAGGAAATTTTTACAAAATATCTTCATAGAATATGATCTTTACTTAATATCCTAATGATTTTTGGCATAAAAGAAAAATCAATAATTTTGACCCATACAGTGTTTTTTAGCTATTGCTACAAATATTCCCCAGCGACTTAAGACTGGTTTTGTGCTCCAGGGTCACATATATATAACGACAATTTGCAATTTGACTCTTAAAAGTGTTGAAACAAACAAGAAAGGTGCACAATAACACACACACACGTACACACACACATATATATAAATATATGTATGTGTGTGTGTGTGTGTGTGTGTGTGTGTGTGTGTGTGTGTGTGTGTGTGTGTGTTATTGTGCACCTTTCTTGTTTGTTTCAACACTTTTAAGAGTCAAATTGCAAATTGTCATCCACTAGGTTGCCATATGCTTTTTTATTATTATTTTGTTAATACTTTGTATGGTTTTATTAAATGTAACTAATTATTCATCATTTATTGGTGTTTTATGATATTGCATTTTTTAAAGCAATAAACCAGTCAAGACTGTGCATTACAGTGATTTTACCACAGTTACCTTTACTGTAATGCACGGCCTCTCATGGCTTGTTGCTTTAGACTAGAATCCAGGCATTATAATGACCAAGTTGAGAAAGTGTTGTGTGTAAAAACAAAGACAAACAGCTGCATTCCTAAACAGTTGGGACATCTCCCAGCGTTCCTGGAGAAGGGTGAGACAGGCGCGTGGCGTTCCTGTCCTCTCCATCTCCCCTCCTCCTCCAGCAGCCTATGAGCCACAGCACTTCATAGCTCATTAGTGCTGAACAGATGCTGGGGAGAAAGTTGGCACGCAATAAGCCCTCTCTTCATATTGCACTGATCTGTGAGAGATAGCTCACAACTGAGGGATGCCTCACGCTGACAGTTGGCAGACGAAGTTAATCAAAACGGATTAAAAAAAGAATAAAGGAGAGGCAACAAATCTGACATCCTTGATAGGGTATAATAATGAAATAAATTATCATATTCTGACAGCACAAAGTTAGCGCCGACAACCACGAATGACAGCCTCCAAATAAATAATTGAAGTATTATGAACAATGAGAGCAAGAGAAATAGGCTACTTTGACAGTTCACGCCTGCAAGAGCTGAAACTAGCGACAAAACTTCATTAGCAGTTACACTGCATATATATAGAAGCATATACAGTGGTCACAAACCGTATTTAGACACTAAATTGCATGTCATAATTATTGAAAGAGATATGAAAATTTCAATATCTGCACACAAATGATGCTAAAGTGAACTAAATTCTCTCTTCTTCATTTTTGCAATGACTTATTTACTGTCAAGGTGATTTATAGTGGATGTAGGTGTGTCACATTAACGATGTAGGTGTGTGTGTTATTTATATATATATATATATATATATATATATATATATATAAATTCATTTTAATATAAGAGATTAAAGAGATGCAGAGTGACAATAAAAGACAAGACACATTGTTAATTAGTCAAATCTACAGTTTGGCAGTCACTAGACAAAGACATTCAAAGATAGAGTGCAAAATCAAGTATTCGAGAGAGTTGTGTAATATATATGAGGCATATATTCTGTGTAATATATTGCATATATATAAATACACACACCATAATTTTGAATTCTGTAAGTCATTCATAAAAAAATATCCTCAGTGCATCTACAGCCTCTTTTTGTATCTTTTTTCTCAGAAAAAAAGGTACAAAAAGCTGTCACCGGAGCAGTACCCTGTCCAAACGTACACCTTTGTACCCCTAAAGACCTTTTTACCCCTAAAGAGTGCAAATTAGTGCTATAAACGTATATATTAGTATCTAAAGTGTGCTTATTAGTACCTCAATGGTACATATTAGCATCTTTGAAAGGTAATGGCCCCAGTGAAAGCTTTTGTACCTTTTTTTCTAAAAGTTTTGAAAGGTAATGGCCCCAGTGAAAGCTTTTGTACCTTTTTTTCTAAAAGTGTGGAACAGTGCGATGACCAACAGCAATTATTTGCTATTTTAAAAATCCATAGACAGTAAAAATGTCTTCCACATAACAATGAATTATGTTTCTGTTTATAACAAAAACAGCTGTTAGACAACCCGTACCGTTCTTGCTGTCATTTACTTGGCGAACCCGACCAACAATTTGGCCAAATTTACACCGCGATTGGCCGTGCAGGTGATAAGAGGTTGAGATGAACAGCTGGTAGCAGCCTGTGCTGGAGATGCTGAGCTGATAGCACTGATGTCTACTCTCCCACCAAGACACCTTGGCCATCCAATCTCCCTTACCATCAAACTCTTATTACAATAAACCCCTAAACACCAGCCGAGGGGGGAGGGACACATGGGAAGGGAAAAAAAGATGACCCAAAATGCCCTTTTATCTCTCCATAAGGAGAGAGACAGATCTTTCAATGGGCTAAAATAGTGGGAGAAGAGAAAATACATAATTTATCACCATATTATCGGAATATCCAGGCGGGCTAATAAAGAGAGTGCGGACTGACTATTCCTTGTCTTATCATGCGAAGTGGAGGATGGGGGAGGGATTATCAGGCTGGAACAGACTGCTGGCCTGGAATTCTAATGGTAATAATGGGGTCTCTGATGGTATATCTTCCCCAGCTTATCAAGCCCATTATCTGCCCTTATCTCCACAGTCATCGGGGCAAATTAATGGAGCTCTTTCAGTGCTCTCGCTTTATCTGCCTTGCAGAGGGCACACCAGAGAATGGAATAGGCAAAATATGAAAATCCAGGGTGAATCGCCAGGGTTCGGATAACAGGGCAAACTCTGTTCAATTGGGAACAAAATGTAACCATAAAAAAAAAGAGAGGAGTGTCTCTACCCATAACAACCTCTTTGTCCTTTGCTATGAGCAGGTGGCTGGTAAAGCTGCGCTCTTTACAGGTGCTCTAGCCTACAGTCATTTCAAGAACCCTCCGCTGTGTGCTAGTGTTTCAGATCACTCCAGAAATATGTGGGACACGTCTGCAGATTGAGATATCACTACAACTGCCTTCTGTATAATGCAGACCTTGAAAAGTAGAAAACAGACATGATGAGAGCTGATATGCCCGGACTGCTAAGCAAACAGTTTCATCACTAACAGAAAATCCTGCAGAGCAATATGCCAAGACTGAAAAAAATAAGGTGTTTTGGAGAGCTGTCCTTGTGTTGCATTTCAAGTCTGCCGCAATAAAAATTGAAATTTCACACAGTGTCGACCAAAGCACTTCTCTGTAGTTCTGAGATGCATAAACAGATATTTACAGATGTTTTGAAATGTTTGCATTACTCAAAAAAAATGTGTAAGAAGTTTTACAATTTTTACAGGTTAAATACTGTTTTCATGTCATAAGTCGTTTTTAATTTCTTGAATTAATTCTCAAACATTTTTAAGAAGTTCTGGGTTTAAGAAAATCATTAACTGTAATTAGTTTATTCTTTAAAAGTCTATTTTTTAGTTTATTAAAAACACTAGATTAAAAGTTGCAAAAACCATAATGCACATGCTTATACTTCACAAACATTGCATACAGCCATTCAGACTATTCAAGAGTTTCCAACTTTCCAAAAATCTCAATTTTGCCATTTCTATTACGATATATATATATATAAAAGAAGAGGGACAATTAATGCATAATTCTGATAAACGCAGCATGCTATAAAAGATAAACGAGCCTTTGATTTTTCTGATCTACATCTGACTGATCAACAATCGATGTATATAAAATCTTTAAATCAAACATCAACTTCAGCTGAACCTATAAAAACTATGAAACTACTATAAACAACCTGTCCTGTCATCTGAGACAAAGCATGCGTAAAATCCGCCTTGGCAAACTCACGTTTGAATTGCTTCGGGTTGCTCTGTTTCCTCCGGGACATTCCTGCTCCGCGCGCTGGACTCGAGATTAAAAACTGATACCGCGATTCATCCAAACCCAGATAAACGCGCTGTCTGTAAGACTCGGGTGTGTTTGGGTGTCTGTCTGATTCCAGTCAGGGTCTGCTGGGTCTGGTCGTGTAGGGGGTTAAGTTGTGCTGTGATCCGGGCGCACACTGACAGCGCAGATGAGCGTGTGTTGTGCTTTTGTTGCAGGAGGTTTGAGCGCAGCGGTACGCCGTAGAGCTGCAGCAGCGCTCACACACTCCACACTGTCCACACACATCCACTGCACTCTGCTATTCACTAGCTGTTTTCTCTCTTTCCCCTCGGGATGTCCAGCTACTGTGAAATAAGCAACTTTCCAGATTAATAGGAGTTTTGTTTTTGTTTGTGAAGGAATTCAGTCTTGCCTTCTTAATTACAGCCAGTGTTTATTGTTTTGTTTATCATATTAGCTGGAAATATTAAGTAAAGAACAACACAATGCAAAAGTTTAAATTAAACAATTTAAACTGTGTCCCAATACTGTGGCTGTGTGCAGAATTTCATACTGTGCATACTATTTTTTGCAGTATACAGCGTGTATACTTTGCACATTTGTCCACACTTGATGTAAAGCCATAGACTCCTCCGTGGGGTCCTGCAAAGCCACAAGTGCACTATTTAAAAAACAGGGACTTGTGCAACACTATATCCTACAATACAGTCTACTCGAGTTTACCTTTCCACTGTGGGAACGAACAGAAAATAACAGCAACCATCATTTTTAACATGTCCTTGTAAATTAGATTACAAAGAAATAAGACTATTTTACATAAAATATGAACATTTTTATTTCTTAGCTGATGGCTTGCTGAATTAAACATGCAATACTATCTGAAATGTTGCACTTTACATTCTGTTTGACCAAAACAGGCTGTTTGTGGTGTTTCATTGCACAGTATGCTATAAGCAGTGTGCGAGCTGCCTCACTTGGACCTGATTTTGATTCATTCTGATTCATAAAGGGTAAAAAAAAAATCAGCATTGTCAATGAATGTGACTTCAATTCAGTTTAGCTGAGTGGCAATTACTTTAAAGCATGTAATTTAACAATTTGACATACTTTTTAAGAGCATCTTTGCCCTTTTACCATGCAGGACAATAAAGAACAGCAGGAAAAGGAAGAGAGGGAGAAAGAGAAATTTGATCAGGAACATGAAAGAAGCCAGACTCAAACCTGTAAGTACAACCAGGGCATGTCGTAACCATGTGCCAACCACTGCGTCACAACTACAACATGCAGCTTTGGCTTTAACCTTTGTATTCATTCAGATCCAAAATATGATGAGAACTCCATGCGGCTGCTGCTCAGAAAACTATTATTTGCAATGACACTGAATTAATAATCATAAATGAAGAAACCTATTTTATTAGAATGTGTTTTGTTCAGTCATTTTAAGCCTAAAACTTTGGGGAGCGAAAACTTTGATTTATTTGTTATTTTGTATGAGTTGTACAATGCATTTATATCAGTCCTCATTATCCATTTATCTCTTGGGCTCTACATTCTTAAAATAAAGACTCCAAAAATCAGTTTTCACATCGGTGCAATAGAAGAACCATTTCTGGTTCACCAAAGAACCTTTCAGTGAACAGTTCTTAAAAGAATCTTAATTTTTTTTTCTTAGTCTGAAGAACATTTTAATATTCTAATGAACATTTGGTCTTACTTTGTATTAGGTGTCTGCTACACTCTCAGAAAGAAAGGGTACAAATGCTGTCACTGGGGCAGTACCTTTTTGAAAGCTACAAATATGTACCATTAAGAAACTTTTTTATGCACCCTGAATGGGGTAAATAAGGTACCAATTTGTGTATGTTCTGAAAGGATACTGTCCCAATGACAGCTGTTGTACCTTTTTTTCTGAGAGTGTATGTGCTTGTATGTTCCTGTTGTATTGTAAATCACTTTTTGTTGTTATTGAGGTGCGATACGGGTAAGGGTAGAGACAGGTTAGGTTAGGTTTTGTGGTACGGTTAGGTTTAAGGGTGGGTTAAGATGTAAGGGTAGAGACGACAGTGTAATTACAGATGTAACTACAGAAATTAACCACTGTTGTAATTACATGCAGGTATTACGATATACAATGTAAAAACATTAATGTACACAATAAACACATTGTATCAAATGATTCATTTAAATATAAGCACATAGCTGATGACACTCAAAATAAAGTGGAACCTTTTTCCAACATAAAATAACCTTTTGTGCAATGGAAATGTTTCATTGATGTTAAAAGTTCTTCATGGAACCATCAATGGCAAAAAGGAGTTTTTATTTTTAAGAGTGTATAGTGTTCTAAATACACAAACACGCTGAAATTGTTCCATAGCCAGAAGACATTTCTTAAAAACCAAATGCCAGAAAAGTGTGTCACCAAATCATTCCTAGTCTTGTTTGTAATTTGATGCATTTTCAGATGCATGGGAATCATGTCTTCAATCTAAGGCTCAACTAAAGGATTTGCACCTCTCTTTTTATGGGAGATATCAATAGAGAATTGAGTTCCATTGAGACTCGGGAGCGAGCGCGATAAAGGCGGGGGCGCGCCAGAGATGGATTAATTATGGGCGAGCATAGAAAGCAAGCTTATCATCTCTTAGCACAGGAGACAGGCTCACACGATCACAGAGCACGGATAAGACGGGAACAATGCGATGCTACCTTACAACCCATCGCCTTACTTTTTTATAATTAAAAACTAACATGCAATTATGCCATATCTTGCTCAACCGAGGAGGCGATGTAAATAACTGTGCTGTAAAATTACGGCGGGGGAAAGACAGTCTATATAAAACACAGAGGACAGAATGACCTCTGTGAAACTGAAGATACAGAACGGGTGAAAGTGCATGCAGCGCTCTTACAGTAAATCACGTAACCTTTACAGTAACTCCTAAAAATAAAAGTGGTTCTTCCAATAGGCTCCTGTCAAGAAGCATCAGTCACTCTATATGACATTTTTGAGTTGGTTCTTTAGAGGGTAAAAAAGTTCTTGATGTTATATTCTTCCGATCAAACCATTTCTGGATTATTTATTTAAAGCACAAACACAAATATTTTTAAAGAACTAGCAACATGTTCTTTGCATAACTGAAAACTGTTCTCTTATGGTATCAGGCTTTACAAAACCCTTATATATGCTTACGTGATACTTTTTTTTTTGAAGACTGACTGTTGAACAGATCACATTTTTGTTTACACAGACTAAAACTTCACCCCTTGTGATAAAAAAAGTATGCTTAATTGAATTAAATGGACACTTATACTTTAAATCTGAAAAGTACCTTTTGCAGCATTACTTGCAGGTCATGAGTATGTTTCTTAACACATTATGTATGTAGGTATATTATTTCTTTAATAAGTTCCCTTTTTAAGTATACTTCATTTTCACTAGGCCCTTCTCAATAAACTTCAGTCAAAAATTTCCCCTATTTTGCTTTACGTTCTGTAAATGAAGGCTCTGGATGAGCTTGTTCATCTAATCTTGTCAAATATAATAATGTAACAGCTGCACATTTCAGTACCATGACAGCTCCACCTTTATTTATATAAATGTATAACAAAGTCATTATCAAGCAGTCCAAGGAGACTTTAACACTCAAGTTGAGTCTGAAGCTCAAGCCCTCTATTTTCAACAGCAAGCCAGATCTGTTTACCTTCATTATATTCAGGGATTTATGAGCAGGTATGAACTTATACTTCCTTTCAGCTTCATTCACAAGAGTGGAAGTGCTTGAACTTGAACTCTTTGATGCATTAATTATTCAAAATGGTATATTTTTAAGATTTTGAAAGACTAGAAATAGAGGTGTTTGGTGCATCACCACTTACACTATAGCCATGTACAATATATGTTGTCACAAAAAATGACAAAACATAAGGGTCAGAATGAATCATTCATGATGGTTTGGATGTAACATCTCATCTTGAATGGTTAAAATGGCTCCTAACTAACAAGTCTGAGATCTTTCTCAAGGAACGACAGAGACAGGTACAGTTCTGACTGCTGTCATACGGTTTTGCCGCGTGCATCTCCATGCATTTTTCCCCCATCTCTCTGAGAAAGTTGACTCGAGCAGGCACAATTAAGGCATAATTCATCCAGTTACTTTATCTGGCTTGTCTGAAGCCCTCAACTCCTTACACCTACCTTCCATCACCCTTACATTTCTGAAGACCATTAAAAGGATATCTGATAGAATTATAGTGTGAAATGGGGTAGGGTGAAGCCTGCATAATGGGTTTTGCATATGTTTTCGCCTCTGGCGTGAGATATATTTGAAGTTCATTTTTAGTTCATTTGATAAAATAAATTGGCAAAACATCATCCCCGCCAACCTTTTACCCACCTGTGTGCTATCCATAAAGAGAAAATATACATCTCAAACGGCCAAATCTGTTTGAAATAACTCAACTCCGGCAAGTGTGCTTAACTCCCCCCTAAAAAACAAAGCAGAAGATTATATTTACAGTACAGTAAACACATTTAGTTTGATGTATTTGTCTCTATTTCTCCAACATTGTCTGCGAGGGATATTTGGTAGACAATGTTATCCTTTCCTTCAAATTGAAGGCATATTATGTGAACATATGGGTCTTTGGTGATAAGCCGTGAATGGCAAAAGCTGCTTCCTACTACCTCTGATGTTTACTTCTGTGGTCTTACCACATTTACTCAGTGCAAGGGGTGTAGGGAAACTCTAAAGGCTTGATTCAATTAAACAGGAAACAGATGCACCGACAGAACGTGGAGGTTGGGAAAACGAACATGGAGGATCCAACACGGAGAGGAAGAGGAAGCGCGACCGGTTACTGACCGGTTATGTCCAGTGAGCTGACGTCAACTTTATCTTTAAAAACAAATGAAATTGTCATTACACGGTTCGTAGCGACGGGGGCAGCGAATTTCGCCCCTCCCCTCGGGAGCACCCGGTCCGCTTGTGTTTGCTGGATTAATAACTTCATTTAAAGGCTCCAGGCGAGAGGAAAGTTAACAGTGACAGTGGCCCAGGTTTTGCACACCCTCAACGAGCCATGAAATTACTGCATGCCCCCTGAAAACGCCTGCTGATGGAAAGGGAAGGTGCAAGTCCTTGGGGCCCCAAATCGGTGGCTGTCACACATGTCCATGGACACACACACACACACACACACACACACACACACTGTGGTCCTATCGCACATCGCTGAATCATGAGGAAAAAAAGTGTCCGTTGTTGCAATCTTGGATACTAAAACACTGCATGCTCTGAATCATTTTTGAAGTGAATATTATTTTTGGTAAAGAACAATCACAAATGACATCTCTTTTTTCAGTTGTTCCTCCTAGACAACAGTGAGATCAGATGAAGCTCTCGGTTTCACCTGACAAAAAGTCTCCAAAAGTCTGCAATCAAAAGTTTTCAATATGAAGTCAAATATTCCTCATCATTTTTAATGACAATTCAAGACCAAATGATCTGAGCTGTACTAACAACATGCATTTTATAGCATATACACTAAAAGTTTGGGGTTGATAGGATTTTTAAATGCATTTGAAAGAAGTCTGTTAAGGGTGCGTTTATTTCATTTAAAATACAGTAAAAACAGTAATAATGTGAAATATTATTACAAATTCAATTAACTGTTTTCTATTGTAATATATTTTGAAATGTAATTTATTCCTGTGATGCAAAGCTGAATTTTCAGCTTCATTACTCCAGTCTTCAGAGTCACATGATCCTTCAGAAATCAATCTAATGTGCTGATTTGCTGCTCAAGAAACATGATTATTATTATCAAGGTTAAAAACAGTTGTGCTGATTAATATTTTTGTGGAAATACATTTTTACAGAATTCTTTTAATAAAAAGTTCAGAAGAACATCATTTATTTTAAATTGAAATCTTTTGTGACATTATAAATGTCTTTACTGTCAATTTTAATTAATTCCTGGTTGCTGAATAAGAGTATTACTTTCAAAAAATAAATAATTAAATAAAACTTTTGAATGGTTGTGTAGCTCTATATGTCAACAGTTGTTTTTGTCCCTCATTTTTTGTCTCATATCTCAGACAAAGTTGATAAAGAGGACATCTAAGTCTCTTGAATTATCAAAGAACCACATCTGATCAATATTTTTTTAAACCCTTATGATCTGTTTCTCCTATGAGATTAAACTGAGATCAGCACTTTTGGTAGTCTCTTGCCTCTCAGATTTCTGCCCCCCAAAAAAGACTCCAATCATCTCAAAGTTTCCTATAGAAATTCAGAAGAGAACTCGATCACTTCTCATCAAATTCTTCCAAGACTGATTCATTTAAGGTATGGAAGATCATTAATATAGCTCTACAGTCTATCTGAGACAATGCATGAAGTCTCAACCTCTGAGCTGTAACATTTTTTTTGGTGTTGCCCAAATGTCGCATGTTGCGTATATATGCATTTTCCTATATGCATGCACAACCAGCAAGATGCAACATACTGTCATATTTCAACTCAAACACTCACACTAAATGAAATTTTACTGACTACAGAGGGAGTGAAGCGTCAGGCTCGTCATGATTGAGACATCACCTTAACATCCTTTTGATAACTGTTATATTTCACTAGCTGTTAATGAGAATTAATTAATTGTGTAAATGCTACTCCAAAAACCGTTATTAACACTCTCTCTTCAGGTCAAATCCAGAGGGGTTTCTGTGTGCCTGTAAATGAGAGCTTAATTAATTTAGGCCCTGCCTTGAGAATTGATATGAATTGTTAACACTGTATGTGGCCTCATTAATATGCGTCCCTATGGGGCTGGACTGCTAATCATCACACATACTAACAACCTGACGGAGTCTCTGTGTGCGGCTGGCCCTCGCACAGCCACGCTGACATTAGGTAATTAATCATTAAGAGAACAACACCTCTGCTCGTAACAGTCGCACAGAGCAAATCCAGCCCCTGTCACACCGCTCTGCTCATGAGAGCACCGAAATCTACACTGTAAAAAAAATTTTGTAAAATTTACGGTAAAAAACTGGTAGCTGTGGTTGCCGGAATTCTATCGTAAAAAATATGGTAACAACATTTTAGGTTTTACTGTTTTAAATTAAATTTACAGTTAAATACCGTCATTTCATTAACTGATATAATGTTAATATACCAACCTATTAAAGTACTTAAATCTGTTTTGTACCTGTGAAATACCCTGATAACCACCAAATGCAGCTGGTGATGAGAAAGTCACATGATGAAACAAAGCCCATCACAAGCAGCTTTTAAATAATAGCACATAGAAGGTGCACAGTGTCATTCACACAAGCACTAAACACCATCATGGTGAGACTCATTAAACTGAAATATGCAATAAACATTAATTTAACAACATTAGATGTAACATACAACCCTAATAAACATAACTGATGAGAAAAAACTAAGAAGAAACATAGTTATTTCAAAGAAAAAACATCAAATTCAAACAAAATTTGAAATGCAACGCAGGGAATTCTGGGAACGTCAGTTTACGGTTTTTCCCTGTAAATTTTACAGGAACTTACCGTTAACCATTTAACAGGTTTTTACTGTCGCACAGTTTTTTACCGTTAAAATCACAGTCATTTTTTACAGTGTAGCGTTACAAATAATTATATATTTTAAACTTTTTTTTTATGTTTTTAATGTTTACAGAATTAGTATCACACGTAAAAAAAATCTTTAAAGTACCAAAAATACATCTATTATAAATGCAAAAACACGCAAAAATTGAAAGTTAACAAAACACACATAAACAATATTCATGCAATGAGGTACAAAGGTTGAAAATATAGTAAATATATAAAGGCTGTTGTTTTATTATTTCATTAAGAAAATCCATCAAGTCCCGCTTTTGCATGAACAAGTAGTCTTAGACATATAAACTAAGGAAATTAGTTGGTTTCTATGGAAGATGTGCAGTCATGGAAGCTGTAACACTGGAATGACCAATCAGCATCCAGGACAGAAACTTTCTGTTTCATAATTAAAGTTGAACAGTTTTACTTAAAATAAAATAAAATACTAAAAAAAAACGACTTGACTTAAGTGCTCCCAATGTTGGACTGAATGCCACTAAATCCTAAAAAAAAAAAAAATGTTCACAATATTACTGATCAGTGCATTCCTCAACTTATCTGATTTGATCCAGGTTAAATTTATTGTGAATAAAATTCAGCAAATTTTGCAGGATCTACCAGCAGTGATCCACAAGGTGAATGTTTTCTGATTTTTGCAAAATATATCAAATACACCTGATATAATTTTTTATAAATTATTTGGTCAGACTTTACAGTAAGATCTCATTAGTTAAAAATGGTTTGTGCATTAACTAATACAATAATAAATAAAACAATACATTTGTTACAGTATTTATTCCTCTTTGTTAACTTATATATATAACATTAAGATTAATAAATGTTTAAGTCATTTTTATTGTTAGTTTGTGCTAAATAATGTTAATATTAACAAATGAAACCTTGTTGTAAGGTTTTCCAACAGTTTTTACCAAAAGGTGTCATTTATGTAAAATACTAAATGAAATATTCTGTATGCAAATAAAATTAAATGTACACATTTGGACAAATCAAACAGCAGATTTGTCAAAGAGATCTCAGTATTACATACAGGTCTATGATTTTAATTGAAGGAAAGACATAAAAACAAAAGATAATGAATTTAAGATTAAATAATTCTACTCAGTTTGTCTATAGGTTATAACCTATTTTAAATGCTGGAAATTCACATCTAATTCATAAATCAATATATTAATTCAATAATTAATACATTAATAAAATGAAATATGTATTATCAAGTACAATGTACAAAGTTGAAACTTGATATGGTTACTTTAAAAGAGCAATGTTTACCTTATTTAAGACAAAAAATCATTTTGTGTAAATGAATGTATTTAGATTGATTCAGTAATGGTAAATAATACTTTTAACTTGAACAAAACCAGTTAATTTAGATATTACCATTATAATAAACCAATATAAGAAAGGAATAAGAAATAAGGCCGATTTGAATTACATGTTGTCTTTAGTAGGAAAAAATGATTAAATGTTCAGCAGAGGACACCTTAAAAAACTGAAAACAATATCAAGCACTTGCACGTTTATTAAAACTGGTTTCCCAGCAGGTTTAGACTATAAAGTCGTTCACCAAAAATAAAGCTCACTGATGCTTCCAGTCATTCAACACAACAGCTCTTACATTGTTTCCCGACTTCCCCCATTCTGTCATTGACATTTTCAGCTTAGATGAACTTTGACCCGTTATCGTTTCCAGTGAGACAGGTGCAGCTTAATGAATGCTCCCAGTGTTTAATTAGCTCCCTGTGGGACAGCAGACAGGATTATCAAATGAACAACTCCATAATTACTATCCGTCACATGCTCACTTCCTCTCTCTGAGAACATCCCCTCCTAGCGCTGTCAGCGGCACAGCATCCAGTGCATCAAAGCAGCGATGGGGGCAAGAAGATTCGTCACGGGGGGCGAGGAGAGTCCAGGGGCCTTGGCAGGAATGCCCCGCTTCCTCATATAACACCCAGCACCTGATCATTAAGGGTTTGATAATGGCACGCCACCATTACCGTTCCAATATGCAGAAGGCAACGTGTCAATTAGCTGCTGAGAGCTTTGAACTGAAGGCAGAGCATCAGTGTAGTGCTGGTAATTAACTTAAACAGTAATTAGGCTTCTGTCAGAGATTGTCATGTCATAACAAAAGATAAAGACAGCTGTTAGCGGCGAGGAGACAATAGCGCTCCGAGTGTCATCTACATATATCAGGATCTCTTATAGAGTTATGAAACATCCATCATTGTGCTGCTTCATGGTCTGTGTCATACAACCAATATCTTTACTTCTCATTAGTTTTTCCTGAAATTTCAACTCTGATCATCAGATCATTCTATTGCTCTCAAAAGGCAGCTTTTTAGACAGTTGTTTAATGGTCATTGCAACAAAATATGAAATCAAAAGGCATAGAAAGAAAAAATTGCACAAGCACACTTTTTCACATAAACAACTTTAAAATTAATTAATACATATTCTGTCCAAAATTAAAACAAAAACTGACGTATTGTGGTTATCAGACATTACCGGATGATGTTGATAGTTAATGTGATGAACTACACCTAAAAAGAACTGCACTGTATCATACTTTTAAAAAGATAACTTATTATGGAAATATACTTTAAAATAATATTCTTAAGTGTAAACTGAATGTAATGTTTTTGGACACTTAACTGCATGTTATTTACAATTAAACTAAATGGCAACTTAGCAATTAGTTGAATTTTAGAGTACTTTTTTGACCTACTTAAGTTGGACTCAAGTACAGCTTTATATGTAATTTCATGATTTTTAATATTTTAAATATTTTCTTTAAAATACGGTAAACTTATAGTACTAAAATATACTTTAATGTAATTTCTGAACATTTTATGTCATGTCTAAATATATTTGTAATTACACATTTGTAATGATGAAGCTGTACGATTTATGTTAAGAAACAATCACGAAAGTGTCTTATTTTATTATTGTTATATTACAGATTTACACTCATAACTCCACTAAAAATCACCTTAAATTGGCTGAGAACAGTAATATAGTTTACCATTTAAAACCTAACAAACTTATTTTGTGCTTGAAATGTGTCCTTGTACTGTTTTTTTATTATTTATTTAAAATACATCCACTTTGTTTTATATTTTGCTATATATCTAATGCAGTTCAGTCAATTTATCAAAACTTTTAAGTTACTTCTGCCATTGTAGAAATTCATTATTCACAGTCAGCCAAGAATTATTTATTGTACAAAATGTTTAACGCACTTACCGAGATTTGGGCTGGTCAAGTGATCGCACCCGCTCCATGTAAAATAAATTAGCTGAAATGACTGGAGTCTTCATCGCATGTGGGACAAAATTAGGAGAATATACGGGAAGATGCAAACCCCTAGGCCTGGTTTCACAGACAGGCCTTAGGTTAAGCCAGGATTATGTCATAGTTCAACTAGGATATTCAAGTATCTTTTGTAAACGTGACTTAGGGAAAAAAAAAAAAAAAAAAAAAACATTATTGGTGTGCATCTTGAAACAAAACAATGGTACTGACATCTTTTAAAGGAAAGGACATTTGTGCTCTGCATTTGGAATTTGTGCTCTGCATTTAACCCATCCAAGTGCACACACACACAGAAGTGAGAAGTGAACACACACACAAACACACTGAACACACACCCGGAGCAGTGGGCAGCTAATGCTGCGGCACCCGGGGAGCAGTTGGGGGTTCGGTGCCTTGCTCAAGGGTCTCACCTCAGTTGTGGTATTGAGGGTGGAGAGAGCGCTGGACATTCACTCACCCCACCTACAATCCCTGCCAGACCTGAGACTCGAACCCGCAACCTTCAGGTTATAAATCCAACTCTTTATCCATCAGTCCACGACTGCACTAAGATCAGTCAGTGTAAGTTTCTTTCAAAACATTGGGAGAAACCAGGCTCAGATGGAGGGCAATGAAATTCATTCATTTGTATGTTTTCATTTTTGGGGTCACAGTATACATACGTAAACATTACTGAATCTTTTGTGCGTGCGTGCGTGCGTGCGTGCGTGCGTGCGTGCGTACATATCTGGAAAAAAAAGTGTGCAATGACAGCAATGCAATCATGGCTGTAGCCAGGCTTTGAAAATTAGTGAGGTCCGGGGGTGAGGGGTGGGGGGAGGTGTTAAAGAATTGTGCTATAATAACCCCTACAAATACAACTCATTATGTACACTATAATGTACATTATGTCCTTTTCTTTTTTTTTTCCTTTAAACACTTTAAAAGAGACAGACATGTAGATGTTTGTGAAAGATGTTTTCTCTGTTTTGGAGGGATGATCATTTTTAAATCAT
>JAFVLL020044571.1:0-44503 GCA_021397915.2 Tor tambroides | reverse complement strand
TATATATATATATATATATATATATTATTTATTTTTGATGGCACATCACTCTGACTTCACTGTCAAGTGTCAAATTTGGTAAATCATGTAACTGCAAAATCCAGTTTCTAGAAATTAAGTTGGTAATATAAAACCAGAATAATTCAAGTTCTTGTCTGTTACTCTAACCACAAAAACTGAGAAATCTGAGAGTCAAATGAAAATTATTCTTTGGTAATCCACATTACAGCTCAACTGCTGCTGATAGAGCTTAAACGAGCTCACATTAGAGCTGCTGCTGGGGTTGAAGCAGGTAAACTGAAGCTTGTATCAGCACTTTTCTCTCTCTGTCCTGCCCTGCTCATGCAGTGAAACCCCTCCTCCTTCCCATCAGGTACTGCTTCAACCACCCTCTTCAGGTACGCTCCAGAATGCCAATTTATTGTCCCCATGCCATACTGCTATTGTACAAATTCATTCTGCTTTCAATTAATTAGGAAGAAAGAATACCGGAGCAAAAAGCAACTCCTGAGAACGGGATTAATTGAAGTCAGCCACTGACACGCGGCATTTCTCAGAATAACTTGCAATGTCACATTCTGATGAGTAAAATAATTGGATGTAAGGACTTGAAGTAAACAAACGGAGGAATGGACATCACAACATTTCCATGTAAATTACATGACAAAAGCAGGACAGGTTGCCAAAACAGAATGTCGCAAAGCCGGTTTCCGCTCTAAGGCTTTTATGTCTGCCATCATCAAGCTAATTGCTGTATCTGTGAGCTAATGTTCCCATTCAGACGTCCCTATAATAGCCCTTCACTGTGGCAATCTGAAAAAAAAAAAAAAAAAAGAGCGATTTGCAAAGACATCATTAGAGACAGGAAGGATACTTCATGACCTTTGTTTTCTTGATACCTTTAAGGCCACTTCATATAATTTAGCATGTATCTTATTGTTTGTGCTTTTTTATAAATGCTTTTAACCTTGTGGACTTTAAATACTTTAAATAATAACTCTCTTACACATTTTTCATACTAGTTACTAACATCTAGTTATACTAACAATATCCAAAAATGTAAGCGTAACAAAATGTATATTTTTTCAGAACCACAAAAATGTCATTTCCTCTATCAGTTGATTTGGGTTAAACAGCTTTCTGTAGTGAAAATGGCATTTTTAACAGTTTTGGAATAAAGTGGCCAACTCCTTTGTACTACTAAAATTAATTTCAGAGATAGAATTTTATGCATCCTGAATATACACAATTTTTACACTTCTTGCATAATTTGACAAAATTACAGTTTGACTGGAAATGACACAAAAAATATTCTGGTCTTTTTTGTGTGTGTGTGAGATAGAAAATACATCACAACTGTGATATAGCTTTTTGATTCTGGAGTGTAAACATAATTTATATGAATTTCCATATACAAAAAAAAAAAAAAAAAACTTTCCTGCCGATTCATTTGATTCATATGAAATTGAGAGAGAAATCTTGACATCGTACTGGAAAGGAAAAAACAATTTACTTGTTCAACCACTTCAACTTAAAATATTCAGATCTTAAAATATTTTTAAATAATTTAACAAATTTGCATATTAACAGTTCTTTGATGCTGGTTAATGGTCACATGACACACAGGCACATAAAATATTAATAAAATATATTAATAAAATGTTTTTAGCAAGTGTGTTTTACTTGATTGTTCTTATTTTAAAACTGTAATTTTTCATTTATGATTTAATTATCAGCTTTTCATCAACTCATGAATCCCCAGAGGCTCGCAAACCCCAGTTTGAAAATTTGAGCAGATGAATTTTTATGTTTATGTCCCATCATAACTGACTGATCTGTATCTTGTGAGTGCAAAGTCCAAACCTCATAAAATTTGGTACACATGAACAACAGGACATCCTTAGGATGCATGACAAATTGAATCAATTTCTGATGCTAGGGGGTGCTATAACTGAAGAAAAATCAAAACTTTCAAACAATGTTACCGTAATTTAAGTCTATCATCAGCATCAGCAGTATCTGCTCTTTCAAATTTGGTATTTATGTTTATTTTCTCCTTCCTGATAACTGCCTTTCACTATAATACCTTGTGCATTCTGGAATCTTCGTCGGGCTCGCAACCTGGACTCCTCCTGCTGGCGTCGCTGCTCCAGTTGTTCGCAAACATATGGCGCACAGCGCGCTTCAGAAGGAAGTAAAACATCCACTCTTGGAAATGCAGCCTCACTAATCACCGATGCCTGGTCGGGGTTCTCAGCGGCTGGTAAAGTGGCAGGTCTGCGAGTGTTTTGTCTGATCAGAGGAGCATGAAATTGGTCCAACTGAAACAAAGTGGAGATTAATTGGGCGTGGCTGCACAATATTGTTCCGCCAAGTTTTAATATCCTCATTTAGGGGCTTTTAGCCTTGCTGAGCTTCAGAACGCGTTCAATGCGCACACTTTAAAAAGACTAGATTTGGTTAAATGGCAAATGCTATGTAAGGAATTAAGTATTTATGGGTTTATTCTCTCGGTTCAACCTTCCCTCTGGAGTTCATTACAGTAACCACTTTATTACTTCCCGGTGACATCAGAAGTGCCCTTCTGCCGTTTAAAGTGCTCTTCTCTCTCTGCATTCTGTCGTTGTTGAGAGCTTTTGGTTGCCATAGAAACATGCCATGAAGTGAATTTTATCAATGTTTCTTTCATTCAGTCTTTTTTTCTTTATTCAAACATGTTACGCTTTACTAAAAAGCCTTCATCCTGAACTAACTGATCAAACAAGGTTATAGCTACTGTCAGTCAACTGTGGCCACAAAGTGTTCGGTTTATACTAGTCTGAAAGACTCTCTGGGAGATGATTATACTCCATAAAATGAAAATCTGACAAAAATTGGTGCCCTTGATTGATGCAATGAGCCACTTGCATCCTCAAAGCTCACTCGCGGCGAAAAACGGAGGACTCCTGACATCGCTTTTCAGTCATTAATTTTAAATCAGATTTCGGCCTTCCCACAAGTGACTGTAAGCAGGTGGAGGGCTCATCCTGACCTGTGTGATAAAGATGTATTTCCTTAATTCGGATACTAAACATTTGAAAATGTTAGGAATTTTGAGGTAATTCTTGAAATTCATTTAGCCTTGGGTTGTTCAGTCCTCGCTCACTTAAGCGAGATAAAACACAACAGAAGAAAAAATAAAAGACGTTTTTATAGAGCACAAGACATGGTAGTCTGTTGCTACAGTTTCCACAAAAAAATATTAAGCAGCACAACTGTTTTCAACAGTTCAAGAAACATTTCTCAAGCACCATAATCAAACGATTTCTGAAGGATCATGTGAGACTGAAGAGTAATGATTAGTAATGATGCTGAAAATCAGCTTTACATCACAGGAATAAATAATATTTTAAATATATTAAAATATAAATCAGTTGTTTAAAATTTTAATCATATATTATAATATTTCTGTATTTACTGTGTGTTTGAAATAAATACATGCGGACTTGGTGAGCATAAGAGACTTCTTTCAAAAACTTTAAAAACAAAAAAAATCCCAAGCGTATATGTATTATTATAGGGATAATATAATATATTATTATTTTTTATTCTTTATGTTCCTTTCCTATTTTGAATTCCAGAGCTGT
Organism: Tor tambroides; assembly: GCA_021397915.2. Classification (NCBI taxonomy): domain Eukaryota; kingdom Metazoa; phylum Chordata; class Actinopteri; order Cypriniformes; family Cyprinidae; genus Tor; species Tor tambroides. Next base: position 40,877 of record JAFVLL020044571.1, on the reverse strand, counting down.
TTACTTTTTAAAAAGTCATTTCCATGCTAAACCACCCACATCATGCAATGATGTGTTTGTTTAATGACATTTTAAGAACAATAAGTGCATTGCATTCAGAGTTTCTCATCATGCATTCTGCCAAGGGGGTGTTTTTTCAGAGACGGGGTTAAACTCTGAAAAGCAGGTGGCCGTTCATTCACTGACCTGCCGCACCGCTGCACCGAAACTGTGCAGTCATGACCTACTTAGTGGCAACTGGCAGTTTTCCAGCTCTCAAATTAGCATGTCAGATAGGATTATGCTCCTCTGACTGATCCACTGCTAATTAACACCAATAATGATTGAAGTATTTTAGAAGACAGACAGAATGAAAATGCTTGTTTAGGACAATCCGCCCATATGGAGTTTAGATGCAACAAATCTCATCTACACACCCAGCATCTGTTGTTACCTTAAAGGGGACATATCAGGAAAAACAAGATTGTCTTTTTAAAATAAATAAGTAATTATTTAAACTATAAAACTGCAACTAAACTGCACATTTTAGTTCTTTCAATCCTTTAAGAAAGCATTTAACATGGAAACAGCTTGGCCAATTATAACAGATGTTATGTATAGAAGTCTTAAAGGAATAGTTCACATAAAAATGAAAAATCATCATTTACTCACCCTTATGTCGCTCCAAGCCCGTATGACTTTTGTGGAACATAAAAGGAGATGGTTTAAACAAAGTTTATGCTGCTATTTTATCACAAAAACATATAACTAGGCTGTCAAGCTGTAAAAGAATAGTTAACAGTTCAAATGAAAATTTGCTGAAAATGTATTCACCCTCAGGCCATCCAAGATGTAGATGAGTTTGTTTCTCAGAACAGATTTGGAGAAATTTAGCATTACATCACTTGCTCATCAATGGATCCTCTGCAGTGAATGGGTGCCGTCAGAATAAGAATCCAAACAGCTGATAAAAACATCACAATAATCCACACGAATCTAGTCCGTAAATTAACGCCTTGTGACATCAAAAGCTGTGTGTTTATAAGAAACAAATCCATCATGACGTTTTATATTTAAACCATTGCTTCTGGCTAAAATACCAGCACATAATCAAACCGATACTTGACCAGATACAATGGTAATGATATAGAGTTAAAATGTCTTAACAATGGACTTGTTTCGTACAAACACACAGATTTTCACTTCACAAGATGTTAATCGATTCAAATTCATCTATATCTTGAATGGCCTGAGGATGAGTACATTTTCAGCTAGCTTTCACTTTTGGGTGAACTATTACACTAACGTCACGTTTGGTTGTGAGACCCCAGTGACTTTACTGACGTCAAACTCAGAGTTTAATTAAACGAATATGCATTATGTAAAATTTGCTGTGTGAAAAAAGTGGAGAGAACATTTTTCAGAAAAATTTGATGAAAAAGTCAAAGAACATAAGAATAAGTAAATGGTGACAGATTTTTAGGGGCTACTTTAGATATTACTGCTAATTGTTGATAAATATCAGCCTAGTCAGTTACCATGAGTGGCGTGACTAACGTACGATCATTAGTGAAGAAAATTTCAACAGATTTTTAAAATTGCTGTCCCAGTTCATTTCGTGTATTACGCCGTGAATGGAGGAGATGGTAATCAGGCTACATTGAAAAATTAGGCTGTCGTCTCAGGGGGGATCTTGGATCATTTCTGATACTAGAAAGGGAAAAAAGCAAATTATGTTTTGGATGTTGGTGATTTTTATCTTGCAGGTTTTATTGCAGGTGACCTGAGAAACACTGTACAAGCTCGTGGAGACTGGGAGCATATTAAATGCATACGTATTAATTAATTCGGCAAAGCATGACACATGCGGCACAGACTTGGATTTTCACTAATTAATTGTTTCAGCGGCACTGTCAAGCACGTTCACTCGACAATTCCCACAGGGATTCAAAGAAAGCATATAGCGCTCGGTCCTTTAGAGCAGCTTTACTGAGCAGACAGCTACAAGTTTGCACAATATTATTCTCCTTGTTCTTCTAAACCGATTTACACAGCGGCTGAATGTTGTACGCGTGCACGTATTTCAGAGAGACCAATTAGGAACATCTATCTCTTAACATCCTTGAAACATGTTTTAATTAAACATCTCTTTTATGAAACATATGATGAGCACAGAAGCGAAGAAAAATACATTTGATTTCATTCCTGAATATGACACAGTGGAGTTCTACACCAGTGTCCCCTTGTTCATCGCCCCAAATTGAATTTTTCTCCCTCATTTTTCTTTTTTTGTGACCAGAAGACGCTCATTCACTCAAAATGATAGACAATGCGCAAGTAAACAAACTTGCCGTTGAGAAAGTATCTGAATTAATTAGGTTTGTTTTATACACCAGTGGGTCTTTTCCCACACTGCAATGAGGCTTGAGAGAGACATTTAATTAAAGAAAAGATTAACTGTTTTTATTATTCATACCAGCTCGGTGGCATCTGTGTGAATTGAATTTCATATTCATATGCCACAAGAGAGGGAAGCTTAATTTAGACTAATAAATGATCTTTTTCGCAGGCTTCTGTAAACACAAAGGTGTTGATTATTTCATATATACAGTAAATTTTGCAGTGCAAAGATGTGTCACCAGAGCTGCTTTGAACAACCCTGCAGCTAATTTAAAGCAGTTATGTGACTTAAACATGGAAAAGATGTCAATTTTGACATTATTTACTCACCTGCATGTCATACTCATATGTTATGCTGTCCTTTTATTGATGGAACATGAATTTTCACATTAATATTTTCCATAAGCATAAAAAGCACCATAAAAGGGGTCCAAATACCATGCCATCCAGCCTGTCTCTAAATAACAACTCAGGCTCACTGGAAATGAGCAGCACCATTATTATGTACCTTACTGCACATTTCACGGCAGTTTCAAAGTGAAACGTCCAGTGAGTGGCGCTAAAACGTGGGTTCAATACGTAACTCTGGCACGTATTTGTTACATTGATATAGACACATATTGCTGTGTTTGCATTATGTTGCTTCAGGTAGATATTGTGGTGGTTCATAATTAAAATATCCGAGGAGTGTCACTAAAAGTTAATGCTCTATCGTGTTGGAAATACAGTATCCCCGACATCAAACCCAACCCTAAACCTACCCAATAGTGTTAGCAATTGGAAAAGTGATATGAAAACTCATTTGTTGATGCAGCCGTGCTATTTTAGCTTACTTAAGCAGATTTGAGCTGTTTTGTTGAACCATAGTTTCACGGGGTTCGAACCAGAGCTCTCCGCATCACCTAAGTGAAACGCCGTATCACCTGAGCTACTGAGCAAACCTACTGAATTAGAAAACTCATGCATATGAAGCTGGATATGTGACGCTAACCTTCAAATGTATCAGTTTTCAAATGCCACAGCATGTTAAAATTGTTTTGAATTCACAACATAATATTCCTCAAGTAATTATGTGAAAATTAGCCGTTATTAATCGAAACTGTGGACGTGCAAATCATATTTTGTGTGAAAAGGAATAAAAGTTATGGGAGTTTTACTGCCTCTAGTGTTCATTTCAACCGGAAACTGCAGCGATTCGGATTTATAAGTACTTTTTTGAGTTTCACAGAAATGTAGGAAGAGGCACGTATTTCAAATGAGCCTAGATTGCAAAATTAAATTATAAATCAACCTTCATTCCCAAAAACTTTAACTTTAAAGGAATAGTTCACCCCAAAATGAAAATGTGCTGAAAATTTACTCAGACCAACAAAGATGTAAATGAGTTTGTTTCTTCATTGAAACAGGTTTGGAGAAGTGTACCATTACAGTACATCGCTTGCTCACCAATGGATCCCCTGCACTGAATGGGTGCCATCAGAATGAGTGTCCAAACAGCTGATAAAAACATAATCTACAAATATTAATGTCTTGTGAAGTGAAAAGCTGCATTTTTGTAAGAAACAAACCCATCAAGGCATATTAACGTTGAACCAACACTTCTGTAATCCAAAATAATGCTTCCTCCAGTGGAAAAGTCCATCCCCTGTTCTCTTATGTCAAAATACACTAGCATATTTGTTTAAAACTATTTTCTTGCATTTGAAAACTATTATTTGAGTGCATTTCTCTCCTGATTCACTTTTTCACTGGCAAAAGCAGTATAATGGACACAGGACTCAATTTATAGCCAGAAGCAATGTTTTGAAGTCAAAAACATGTTGACGAATATATTTACATGCAGCTTCACATTTCAAAAGACTTTAATTGATGGACTGAGTGGTGTGGATTACTTGTGGATTATGGTTATACTGTTTTTATCAGCTGTTTGGACTCTCATTCTGACGGCTCCCATTCACTGCAGAGGATCCATTGGTGAGCAAGTGATGTAATGCTATATTTCTCCAAGTCTTTTCCAATGAAGAAACAAATTCATTCACATTTTGGATGGCCTGAGGGTAAGGACATTTTCAGCAAATCTTCATTATCATATTCATTTCAGCCCACAGAATTAACAACAGTAAAAATATTACCTCATTATGAGCACATTTAACTGAAATTCTCCAGCTCAATTCTATGGGACATTCTGTCTGAGAGAGTAATAGTAACCAATAGGGGCGTGGTTAGCAAAGAGGTAAAGCAAAACAAGTTCAAATTCATATGTATTTGCTTTGCTCTTGGCAGCTGATTTCTAACCATGATTCACATAATGTGTTTGAGAGTGCCAAATCATACAAATCTATTGCTGCTCAAGCTCAAAATGCCAGTGAGAACAAAATATCAGATCAACTGTAACACTGCATGCATTCGAGAAGTGTTTTATCCACATACTTTACTGCTGTTCTCCATCATTAGCTGGCATTCACAGGAGGATGTTTGGTTTGAATAGCTCGGAAGACATCAAGAATTCTGTTGCATCTCTTGAAGGCAACAAGGATTGGACTTTTTTTGTTACTTAAAAGAAAAACTCCCAAAACATCACAGCACAAATAATTTCACAATGTTTTGTATCTTGCAGTCACACTGTGACATGCACGATTTTAATTGTGCCATCGAAACAAACGTGCATGTGATTTAAATCCTCACTGGCTGACGTTTGAGCACATCATGGACTCTGGTGTGGGCAACAACAAAATGAGTTGGATTTAATTGGTTTCACTTTTGTCAGGGAAAGAAATACTCACCATTTGAAGAGAAGCAGCACTAAATCACCAATTCTCTTTCATTTTGCACCTACGAGCAGACAGCCAGGAAATAAAAATGAGGGATTAAAACGCAAAAACCTTTATCGTTAGCTTCAAAGAGCAGATAAATACGCAAGTTTCTCCTTTTTTTTTCCACATTTAGAAATAACGTCCCTTTGAAGGTGGCATTTGATGTTCAAATAATTATTCCTAATCAGACAATCCTCCATTCAAAGCAGTGCACTACATTTCTTAATTCTGACTTAGTTTTCAGTCCAAGTTTAATTTGAATTTAATCTCGATATCAGTTCTGTGTATTAATTTTTTTTTTTGCTGGATGTTACACATTTATCTAGTGATTTGCAGAGCTGCTTTAATGCTCAGCAAATACCTGAAGTCTTAGTTATGAAGATAAACTCCAAAATCTAAGTTAGGAGACTCTATAGTCCCTGCGTAAAGTGAAATACATAAGTTAGACTACTTTCTCCTTCCCCATCTTAACTTTACATGATAAATTAAATAAATAAACACAATAGGATAATTAAAATTAACATTATAAATGTCTTTACAGTTACTTATCAGATTACAGTAGCTTTTTTATGGATTACATGATTACATACAGTGGCAGTAAATTATTCATAATTTATTGATTCTGGACAAAAATATTTCAAACCTTGAAGAGTTTGGGCATGTCGTTGTTGTTTTCATGTTTATTCATGTGTGTTTAATGCAAGGATTCCCAAATGTTTTGTCACCACTTAAAATAAAATATTTGTTGAAATATTGCAGAGGAAGTTAATATTGCAATAAATTTAACAACACATTTGCATGTTTAAAGTTCTCTGATGTTGGTTAATAGGCACATTGACATGCAGGTAAACAAATAAAATATTTATATTTTTAGTGTTTAAATTGCTTTTATTTTACATTTTTATGATTGAATTAATTATTCGGTTTTTATCAACACTCTCTATCAACTCACTAATGTAATGTTTAATGCATTTTATGTTGTTGACATCAAAACATAGAATATATTGTGCTTTTTTTTTTATATCAAAATGGTATGTTTAAAACATGTTTGATTAAAAAAAAAAAAAGCAATCTAAAAAAAAGTAGTCAGATTACATTACCCAAAATGAGTAACCTAGATTACGTTACTAACTACAGTTTTCAGCATGTAATCTGTAATGGACTACAAATTGTAAGTATCTACCCAGCTCTGTATATATATATATATATATATATATATATTAGTGCTGTCAATCGATTAAAAAATTTAATTGCGTTAATCACAGTCATGGACTGTAATTAATCACGATTAACTGCAAATTTAAAATTCTAGGATTTACCTGTAAATGTGTTGAAATAAAGAAATGCATGACAAACCAGTTTAAGGAAACAGAACCTTTCACACCTCCGCTAGGTATGAGACATAATCCTTATTATTCTTTTATCATTATTCTTCTGTTTTTATTCAGCCATTATCAGCCTTTATACTGGCAATAAAACATTTACCAAGCCACATCGCTTCAGTCCCAGTATACATTTACCCAACTATTATCAAAAAGTATTTCTAAATAAATACAACATAACATTTTCTTGCGACCTTACATGAAGTATTATGACAAAATGCATTATGAAGAAGAAATGGACCTGTTCTACAGGTGCATAACTTCCTTTTGCGATCACATGTGGAATTTCGTTGTTTACTGTTGTTAAAATATGCTAATTATTGCCTTTATCACTGTACAAATTAGCATTTCAGATGTACACATTCATTATTGTTATGAAAATAGCCAAATCTCAAGAAAATCACATACAAAAAAATATCCTATTGTAATTGTGTGTTTATTATCTTATATAATGTATAGTGGCTGTTGTCATGTTTATTTCTGCTGTGTAAAAACCTTAACATGTATGCTCTGGCTGAAACTCACACAACCAACCGCCTCTCCGTTCTTAAGTTGCCAGGTATACATTCCAAGTACAATAAACATTAGTAAAACGATCTATTTTCATTTTTATTTGTCTATATAGACTTTGGGGCGGCCACAGTACATTATAAAAGTAGCCCAAAAAAAAAACCCCACAACCCACGGCTCTGTAATTTTTCCCGCGACTGCATTTTCAAAATAGCCACCGTGCTGCATCTCAGTTTCAGGGTCTTGGCAATCTTCTTATAGCCTACGCCATCTTTATGTAGAGCAACAATTATTTTTTTTCAGATCCTCAGAGAGTTCTTTGCCATGAGGTGCCATGTTGAACTTCCAGTGACCAGTATGAGAGAGTGAGAGCGATAACACGAAATTTAACACACCTGCTCCCCATTCACACCTGAGACCTTGTAACACTAACGAGTCACATGACACCAGGGAGAGAAAATGGCTAATTGGGCCCAATTTGGACATTTTCACTTAGGGGTGTACTCACTTTTGTGGCCAGTGGTTTAGATATTAGTAGCTGTGTGTTGAGTTATTTAGAGGGGACAGCAAATTTACACTGTTATACAAGCTGTACACTCACTACTTTACATTGTAGCAAAGTGTCATTTCTTCAGTGTTGTCACATGAAAAGATATAATAAAATATTTACAAAAATGTGAGGGGTATACTCACTTCTGTGAGATACTGTATATATACACAAATATATTATATAGAAAACATGTATTTTAAATTCAAAATATTTCGGTTTCTACTGTATTTTTAACAAATAAATGTATCCTTGAGCATAATGCTTTTCAAAAACATTAAAAAGTAGATTTTTATATGCATATAAACACACACAAATGTGTAGTATGAATACATTCCAGGCACACTACACTAGTTTGACTATTAAATGCTGCATAACAGGAAAATAGAAAAGATAGATGGATGTCCAACTGTGATGCTCAAACCAAAAGATGACAGACAAACTCAAGTAGCATCACTTGCAATTTATATGCCATTAATGTTCAACAAAAGGCTGGAACGCTGCTGACGCTTTAGCGACTCAACTGACTCATCTCACCTTTCTAGGGAAAACGAGGCCGATCGTGACGTACCGCCTGCTTTTTCCTGTCCTAAAGACTGGGTCAGACCAGGAGCTCCTGTTTTGAGAAAGATTTGTGTGAACGTGTAAAGAAAAACAGAGTTACAGTGACTGTAATTCATAGTTACATTTTGTACCAAGTATACTTTCACATGCTACTGTTTAAATCCAACATAAAATCCATCAAACCACAAGGAAAATTGACGTCTAGACGCACTGGCATCACGGATATCGTGAAACATGCATTCATAAACATGACCTCTTTAATAGTGGCTTGTTTACCTTCCATCTGACAGGCAGTGAGAACACAAGACACATCCTTTCAGCCAGCTGTCAAACTACTTCTCTGCTGTCAAAATCATATTATAATCTCACCACGCGACGCTCGGAACAATGCCGCCTTTTGAAAGGATGAGGATGCATCTAGACGCTCTAAATATAACTCTGAAGCAGATACGTCTAATAACCTCCACGGGTTGTAAGAGCACTTGAAACAAATTGGTTCCTTTCCTTCTTGCGCATATTCAATCTTCAGCTCATGAATAAAGAAGTTCTTGATTTCCAGACTTGATGTTTTATAGGAGAAGACAATTCAAATGTTGAAAGCCAATCTGATCTCAAAGTTTCGATGGGTGAAATCAAATCATCCCGTGGATCAAACTCAAGCTATGTCATAGATTTTCAACTAGCAAAACAAAGTTAGAGCAAATTGAAAAGGATCTCTGCTCAACTATCGCAGTTATTTCTGCTACTTTCGTAAGGTCAGCTGAGACTCCAATTCTCAGAGCTGATTGCATCAAAGCAGCTCTCCGCTAACGTCTCTGATGTTTAGACTAGAAGATTCTTAGCTTGACTTTTCTTCATTTGGACCAGGTTCAGATGGCATACAATCTCTGTAATTTCAGTCTCCTCTCTGAATTCATCGCCAAAAACAGAATATTTCATAGTTAATTGTTCTGTGGTGTTTGCTAAGGCAGTCATCGCTATTGCTACTGCTCATACGTGAAGACTGAACAAAACTTGTAGTTTATTAAACTTTGGCGTTTACGTCTTCTGCATCATTTGTGCTACAGGCGTGATTGATACATCAAACTGTGCAGCGTTTGAGGACACTGATGATTTTGTTATGAAGACTGTCGCTTGGTGGAAAATAATACGGCTAAAAAAAAATCTCAGACTTGAAAGAGGGATTTGAGACTTGCTGGTGGGCTCTTTGGGCTTGAGCCAGTAAGAAACCACCTGGAACACCATAGCAACTGCATAGCAACATGCTTAAAGCAATAGTTCTCCCAAAAATTTATATTTGCTGAAAATTTACTCACCCTCAGGCCATACAAGATGTGAATGAGTTTGTTTCTTCATCAGAACAGATTTGGAGAAATTTAGCATTACATCACTTGCTCACCAATGGATCCTCTGCAGTGAATGGGTGCCGTCAGAATGAGAGCTCAAATGGCTGATAAAAACAATAATCCAATAATGCATCACAATAAACAGTCCAAGCAGTTCAAAAACAACAGGGAGTGTGTTTTTTTGTTGTTGTTTTTTTCCACTGGAGGAAGCGTTATTATGGATTATAGATATAGATTTTGGCCAGAACAGACAGTTTAAAGTTAAAACACCTTGATGGATTTTTTCTTACAAACACACAGCTTTTCATTTCACAAGACATTAATTGATGAACTGGGGCTGTGTGGATTAGTTGTGAATTATTGTGATGTTTTTATCAGCTGTTTGGACTCTCATTCTGACGGCACCCATTCACTGCAGAGGATCCATTGGTGAACAAGTGATGTAATGCTAAATTTCTCCACATCTGTTCTGATGAAGAAACAAACTCATCTTCATCTTGGATAGCCTGAGAGTAAATACATTTTGCATTTTCACTTGAAAATTTTCAGAAAATCTAGATCTAGCTTTGTTGTAGAAAATATTGAATGCATTTTAGCAGCAATTTAGATTTACAGTACATGAATATTTCCTACCCTTCTTATGAATGTAATGGAAATAAGCAGTTTCTTTAAGATTTTTTTTTCTAACTGACCCCTATAGTACTCCATAGTACTTATAATAACCTAATTATTGTCAAATTTTCCATTTGCATTGTGATCTTTAATGTCTGCATTATTTTTATTCACAAGAGAGAGGAAAATCCTGTTTCTGCGACGTTTCCCCTTTAAATGTTAAGCGTTGAGGACACAAAAAATTTATCCTAAGTATTTCTTCTTGACTTGAGCAAAGGTCAAAGGTAATTTAGATTCTAGTCTAAACAGTCATAATTTGCTATTAGCTGCATGAACGCACAGCACATTTTGCACGCTCCATGTCAGGAATTGTCTGTTATTTCTGATCTCCATGTCACAGTTGAGCCGAGCCGGGACACGGAGACATCATCTTCACAGTGAGTGAACGTAGATGTCAAAGCCAGATTGAGTTGAGATTTGAGAGTTGATGGCTTTATAGAGCGTGTGAAGGCTGCAAGCTTGAAGCCTCGCAGTTGATAAAGATTAAAAATGAATCAGGGCTACAGAAGAAAGGACCAATGAATGATGGGTAGCTGAAGGTCATGACAAAGTTGTGAGGTTTTTTTAAATCTATAATTATTATATTTTCACAAGTGTATATACACACACACGTTTTTGTAGCAATGTAAAAGTTTTTACTGTCACTTTTGATCAATTAATTGAACATATATGCATATATTATAATTGCAATCATTATATTGACTACCCATACACAGACATTATAAACAAGAATAATATTGAGCGGCTGTTAATGTTTTGTCTACATGCATGAGTTAACGGCTTTTATATGAAAGCACGTCCTTCCACAGTCTGTGCGCTTCCTTTCCCTGCTGAGACTCAGATGACTTCAGGAAAAACAACTCAACCCAACTCATTGTGTTATACTGAAGATACAGAAGAGCCGCAGGTTTTAAAGTAGTCGTAAATGAATTCAGCATGCTGGTGGTCGGGCATGTTTTCAAAAAGCTATTGGACGGACGTCACATTCGGTGTCCCTGCAGAGGACGCAATGGAGCGAATGTGGTTAAACTGGAGATTTGAATGAGAGCGCAGAACTCGAGACTCCCTACAGTGCTGTTATTTTACTTTGAAAATAGTTTGATTTACTTTTACGTCCTATTTTCATATACTGATAGTGAAATACAAATATTTCCCTATGGGCAGGTTAGAAGTTCATTATTGTAGGCAGAAGCCCTGCTGAGAGGAGTACAAACAGTACATCATAAATGCCTCGAGCGTTCGGTCCGAATCAGCCACGTTGTCCCACTTTTATTATTCTTCCTGATGAATATGGATCTTACTTATCATGATTTAGCCAAATGTGAATCCGGAGCTGCACATGAAATAGCTCAGTTAGTCATATGTAGTTCTGCCAGTGTTTTAACACTGAGCTCAAAGCAAAAAGAGGTTGAGGATTTTAAATGCAGCATTAATATTAATCAAAACAATGAACATGCATAGTTCCCTGCCACACCACTATGCAGAAAGCGGCATGTCAAATGAGTAGGATGAACAAATACTAAAAATAAAAATAGTGAAAAATACCTGGATGACCAACATGCATCCCCTGGGATTTTGAAACGTTGACAAGAGCTTAAAAAGTCAGATTCAGATTTTAAATTTCTAAATTTCTGTCATCATTCACTCAGTTACATGGTTCTAAACCTATATAACTTTCCTTTTTCTGAGAAACACAAAAGGAGGCGTTTTGAAGAATGTTCACGCTGTTCTTGTCCATATCTAAGCATAAAGTGACCAGTAAAAGTTTTTTTTTACCTTCAACAAAGACAAAAATGCATGATAAAAACATCATAAGAATAAAAATTAAAACATTTTTATTACTTGAAATAAAATAAGTGTTAACTGAAATAAAATACTTTTTTAAAAAACTTTTTATTTCATCTAGTTGCCAATGCAACATTTCCTCTTTTTTTTTTTTAAATTCAGTTAACTTGATGTACAAAAATACATAAAACTGAAAATATGTATAAAACTATATAGACTAAATGATTATATAGACTATATAGACTAAAACTAAAATGACAAAACACCCAACAAAATTATTAAAACTTTAAAATTGAAAATGAAGTGAAATGAAAATGGAAAATAAAAACTGATTCAAAATCTATAATTTACTAAAATCACACTGATCCATGATGATATTTTAAGTCTTCTGAATCCATACAATAACTAAAAAACTGCAATTTAAGCTGAAATTGAGTGAAAAACTGCACATGAAACATCATAATTCCTCACACAAATTTGTACATATTTAGATGCATTGATCATTATTGCAATTCTGCAGGTTTCCCATCCCATATGAGATTTTAATCTGTATAAAATGTGGAAAAAAGTGCACAGATTCCGCACAGGCCTTGGTTTGTGGTAAGAATAGCACTTTCATTTGGCGTCGAGTACCATTTGACTTCTTGGAAAAAAACTTCTGTTTAAAATTACACACAAAACAGAATTGCCGTGAGCTGACATTTTCCAGCTGATGTGCAGCATTCACTGAGAATTTAATTAATTGCAATTAAATCCAAATGCTTGGAGTATTGGGCGCTTTTATTTAAAAGGAAAAGAAAATTGCAGCATAATGAACGCTATTCGCTAACTGTCCTCCATCAGATTTGTTAATTACTGTACACTCTATCCTGCTTTCATCTGCTTGAGAGTGTGTTAAAAAAGTTGCTTTGTTCTTGTCCAAATGCAATTAGACCGCGGCTCCACACACAAGAACCTTGTAGCACGAGTCTCCCCCTAGTCCATCACAGGGCACAAGAGTACCAACGACAATTAACTCGAATTGTGTAAGCGTCAAACATGGGAAAACTACTTAAATCCTGGAGTGCTGGAGGAATTTGTTTAGCTATGATTGATGTACATTCGGAATTCTTGATATTACTTGTGTGTATTCAAGATTTAGTCAGCAAAAACACTTTTAACAAATCATAAGTTGCTCATAACTGTTGCTTTTTGAAATTAGGTGATCTATTACTATTATTTTTGGTAGATTCTGGTAGAACTAGCAAAATAGTTAAAACTAGCATGTTGAAATACATACTTTTAAAAATATTTTTATATTATAATATATAATATAATATTTTTTATTTTTTATTTTTTGCATGGGCAAAAGCGTCACATATTCTTCCGGACAAAACAAAACTGTACTGCTCTGAAACTAATTAACTTTCACAAAAAGTTTTAAAACAAATATCCGACAGTCTGACTGTGATAAATGGAGTAATTAGGACATGAGGAATTTTTCTAATAAATTTTAAATAAATTTAAATGTGTTTTTAATGGCAATAACTCTGCATTGAGTGGGCTCAATTAAATGAAAGTTTTGATCAGCCTGCGATGGGCCAAGGTTTCAGTGATCATCGCCTCATTCAAGTTCCCTGGTTTGTTGAACTTTACTGTCAGGGTAATGAAACTAAACGAAGCATGAATACATTTAATCTGCCCAGATACCCATCATCTGATGTGCAGTAGCACACACACACACACACACACACACACACACACAGTTGCACTATTGGCCCATTTGCGCTGATGATTCTTTATGGTGTAATATAAAAACCCTCATTATAGTAAGCAATTAATTTCTGGTAAGTGTCCAAATGCATATTCCATTAGCTGTATGCATGTTTATTTTCCCATATTCTTTATTCAAATCACTTACAGTATGCCGGTCGCAAAATAATGCATAGCTATAGTTTAATTCAGTATAGTAACATGCATAATTAGATGGCTAAAGTTCATGTGTATTATTTTGTAATGTTAAAATACTTTGAAAAAACATTAAAAGTAAATGTACACAAGCTCTGTGCATTAAAAAAGAGGGGAAAAATACAAATGCAGAACTTCAAATACAAAAATGTTTTAATAAATAAACAAACTGTAAGTTGTGCAGTTATGTTCTTTCTTCCAGTGTTAATATACAGTACATAGGTTTGAATCTTCTGAGTCAGTGTTATTTTAGTATCATTGAGATGATATTATTAATGTTTTGAATCGGTCTTTATTTTAATTTTATTTTCATATTAATTTCATTTACCTTTCATTTTAGCTAGTTAAAGTTTTAGTAATATTGTTGTGTTTTTGTCATTTTTAGCCATTTAATTATTTTCATCAGCCTATATACTTAGTTTTTAGTCATTTTTAGTTTTAGTTGCTTTAATTTAGCACGTTTAATTAAACAATTTTGGTTTTCAATTCAATTAATGTTTATTTTATTCCAAGTAACATTTTTTTTAATAGTTTTAGTTTTATTTTCATTTTTATTTTTAGTTAACTACAATAACCCAGTTTGGAGTATCATCATCAAGATTTTATTTTGATCCTCGTGCACAAAATCATAGTAATTATACATAACTGTACACATTATTTGAAAAAGCTGTAGGTCAAAGCTTTAGCTTATTTTACCTATTTATTAGACCTTAATACCAGAGTTATTAATTTGTGTGGATGAATGAAATACTGAAAGGTGTAATTTTAGAGATATGTACAAAGTAGTGTTATCACTGAGACACTTGGTTTTTTTTTATTAATATTTAGAATCAGTTTTTATATTTTCTGTTTTCATTTTAATTAGTTAGTTTTAGTATTTTTTTTTTTTTTTTTTTTTACCATTTTTAATATTTTATATCTCTATATTTGACCCTGGACCACAAAACCAGTCATAAGTAGCACGGGTATATTTGTAGCAATAGCCAAAAATACATTGTATGTGTCAAAATTATCGATTTTTCTTTTATGCCAAAAATCATTAGGATATTAAGTAAAGATCATGTTCCATGAAGACATTTTGTAAATTTCCTACCTTAAATATATCAAAACTTAATTTTTGATTAGTAATATGCATTGCTAAGAACTTTATTTGGACAGATTTAAGGCGATTTTCTCAATATTTAGATTTTTTTGCACCCTCAGATTCCAGATTTTCAAATAGTTGTATCTCGGCCAAATATTGCCCTATCCTAACAAACCAAATGTTTTATTTCTATAGCTTTCAGATCAGATGATGTATAAATCTCAATTTCAAATTAAAGCTGCAAGCAGCATTGAAAGGTTCCTAGCACCCGGGCTCACTGCCACCCGATGGCTTTAGGAAAACAGTGAACGATCAGCAATATGCATTTAAAGTGGTAAATATAGGAGGAATATGTCAAAGTCATTTATAGTCTATAGTGCAGATTGGTCATTGCATGTTTAAGTTAATGTAAAACAAGTCATTTCCTGTTGCCAGCAGGTGGCGCTATGATTATAACAGAATATTAGCCTTTAGATGTGTTCAGGCCAGGACTCTTATCGAGCGTATGAAGTTTGGGGCAGATCTGACATTGTATGGCTGAGTTACAACAACTTCTTTTTCCATGGCGAAATATCGAATTTTGTCAGGCTACCAAGGACACACCCTTTAACGAAAACTCAAGATCTTTGCAATTTATCATTGCAAAGGCCTTCAGAGTAAACTGACCAAATATAATGTTGATGTCATTAAATCTCTAGAAGGAGTTCGTTAGAGCGTAAAACATGCTACTTCATGTTGCCAGCAGGTGGCGCTATGACTATAACTGAATAAGGGCATGGGCATGTGTTCAGGTCAGGAGTCTTATCAAACATGTAAAGTTTGGGGCAGATCATACATTGTCTGCCTGAATTATAACAACTTCCTATTTCATTGGGAAACATCAAAGTTTGTCAGGCCACCACAGACACGCCCTTCAGCAAAAACTCAAGATCTTCGCAATTTAACGTCACAAAGGGCTTTAGATTACACTGACCAAATTTGTTGTTGATCTGTTTAAATCTCTAGGAGGAGTTCATTTAAATACATTGCCTGAAAATGGCAAAAACAGCACAAAACTTGCAGAGATAATTCAAAATAACAGACTTCCTGTTGGGTTTTGGACTTCATACTGGTAAACTTTTTAGTAGGTATTGGTGTGTTACATGTGTCTACCGAATTTCGTACATGTATGTGAAGCATAGCTCGAGGGGCACTTCATTGAAATTAAATAGGTAGCGCTATTAAGCCATTTTGCCACACCCACTTCTGAAACCCATATCAGATGTAAATTTTCATCACTTCTGGTGCGTATGCAAAGTTGATTAGGCCCTCAAAAATGCGATTCATTTTGGAGAAGAAGAAGAAGAAAAAAACTGAGCAATTCCAATAGGGTCCTCGCACCACTGGTGCTCAGGCCCTAAAAATTGACCCTTATGACTGGTTTTGTGGTCCAGGGTCACATATAGACTTCATTTATTTCAATTTTAGTTTTAGTTGTCACCAAAAATCACCTACTCTTTTTTAAATTTGCAAAGTGAAATGTGCTTTTAATTCCCTGTCTTTGTGCATCTATAAAATGAACTCCACTTTAAGAAATGTGTCCATCCTTCCCACATGAGATTCGCACCTCTATCCTCAGGCCGACTCTTCAGTAAAACGAGGACCAATTACACCTGAGGCAGAATATTCTCTCCGTGTCATATTTTTCCTGTTCTGAACTCTAAATTAGCCTTGTACATACTGAGCCGTTGTATGTCCAGCAGGCTTCATCGCAGCCTTTTTCCTTCATTAGAGTTTTCCTTTAATCCTTAATTATAGAGAAAGGATGAGAGAGGAGGAGGACGTGCTCTCCAGGTTAGATCCAGACGATCTGTTTTAATTGGATTATAACTGACAGTGAGATGATCAATGCGGGAATTATCACGGTTTCATCAAACCCTCCATTTCCCCACAAATCCAATTTGAGTCTGATGCCTCACATTTGGCTACAATAACAAAGATTTATCATGTGTAGCAAAGTCTAAAATGAACTTTTTTGCAAGCTGTGCACCAAACAGAGAAAGCATATGGAATGTTTCTCTCAGTGATACATAACGGCACATATTGTGATAAACGGGATCTTGACAAGCGGCGGGCACATATTTGTCTACATTAGCCAAGCGTTCTCCTCATTGAGCCGCATGCATCCGACGTCTTTACACGGTAACTGCTGACCTCCTGTACCAGCACTTATGCTAATACAATCATTAGTTTCACTGCTATCATGCAGGTATAAGCGTGACAGTTTGAAGGAGAGTCCACATTACAGTCTGGCAGAGGCTCAACAGGGGAACGAAGGAGCACTCATTGGCCAATACATCTCTATAAGCTGAGGAAATCGAAAACTCTACTTCCACTGGGAGCGACGCTGGGTTATTTCCCGACGGAACGGCCACCCTCAGCTGGGCCGGCGAGCAGAAAAACGCACATCTCCATTCGGACTGGGACTTATTACCATCTACAAGAGGTGAAATGGAAATTCACTTGAACAAAGACCTGGCGAGCCATTATAGGTGACACTCATTTCACCAACTACATATTACCTACGAGCGCTGATGGATTCGGCCCGCCTGGAATGTCAGGATTTCCAGAATTAGACTCGTGGGTCACTTCAGTCATTTGGAGAAGATCCCAAATTTGATTAGGACAGGGTCTTTGTCATACAGACTGAGGGAGACTGTATATCAAACAAAGAAGGAAGAGTTTGATCTGCACACTAAATTTAACTATAAAATTCACTGACTGTACACATTCCACTGAATTATATCTAATTCAAAGGGACAGTTCACCCAGAAAATGATATTCTCTGATTCCTTCCTCACCCTCATGTCATTCCAAACCTGTATTTCTTTCTTTGTTCTGTGATAAATAAAAACAGACGTTTAGCAGAATGTCCGACCTGCTCTCTTCCATACAATGAGTGAGTGGAAGCGGTCAAACTACAAAAAAACACCAATAAGCCATAATAAAAGTAGTCTATACAATGTATAATTTCAAATGGCAGCTTACTAGAGCGGATGCGTTTACACGCTGACGAGTCTCGGTCACGCGACCACTAAACAGCGCTGTGAGATCCAACGTGAAACGTTTGAATTCACCAAAGAACACAAACAGTTTGTTTAAAGCCAGATGAAACAGCACTGACAAACTGGAGAAACACTGAGCGCAACGATACAGTCAAAAGGCTTTTCAATCTGCAAATCGCCATCATTTACCATGGATTTACTGTAGTAACACTAATATTGTGGCAGAAATGTGGGATATTCATATCAAACTTTATTATATTATTAATGTATTAAAGGAGTAACAGAGTATAATCACATTTTTGCGATTAAGCTATAGCGTTTGTGCATTTATACTAAAAGCATTTAGACTACTGTTAGACTACTGTTTTTCATACAAATACCTAGAAACCACAGTTGCATTTTTACCACGGTATTGAGGTGCTATATGTGTGGTTTTAACTGTGGTTATCATAATCTAAATGCTATTACAGAAGACCAGTGGTTAATGTTAATAAAACGCAAACAGTCAGAGTAATTCAGTTTCACCATATAAAAATGAGGTTGTTATAATTTTCACAGATGTTGCTGTTTTTGATAATGAACATGAATTTACATCTGCATCCACCTCAAGCTACTACTACTGTCAACTCAAGCTATTGTCAAATGTGCATTTTTAAGAGACAAGAAAATGTAATAATTAATATTGCAGCCTGCACTGTAAGCCTGTACTAAAGATACACATCATCAAAATCAAGCAACACAAACAATATCACGCATAAGAACATGCAGAAATTAAGAAAATTATTTTTATATTAAGATATTTATTTTGTTAAGGAAAAATGACGGGAAAAGTGTAAAGAATTCAAAAACATGATGTATTTATCATGTTCTGACCATAAAGAGTAGTTTAAAAACACAATTAATGGTCTGGATTCCAAAACTTTCACTTAGGAGCAAAAATCTGCCTTTAAACTTAAAAGAAATAAAGATTTGAAATTTATCATGATAATTATCTTTATCAACTGATAAGAAAAATTTCTCATGATAATTATATATATATATATATATATATATATATATATATATATATACACACACACACATATATATACATACACACACACATACATACATATACTTAGCCAATTTTATTTGCTTATACTATAGAATATAGTGAACGGACCAATGAAAATTGAATGTGGATAGTGAAATAATTTGGTCTTGGAAGGATCTGATGAGAAATCCTTCTCATCCTTTAATAAGGAAAAAGTTTATACTGAAATCTTTGATTTTTGATTAGCACACTTTGAAAAATTTGAAAAGCATGGCATTAACAAATAACTCTTTTTGCTCTCCATTTCATCTCATTGATGTCTAGGACAAACAACTGAGCAATTCAAAAGATCAAAAGAAATTCAGAATAAATTTACTTTCTAAATAAAACCCTCTTGGTGGACGACAAGCACATCTCTTTGTACAAAATCATCTTGCATAGCATGTTTGTTATTTTAAACGAGGCTACTATTTTTTAGTGTGGTTATCTGAAGGAGGCAGGCCTCCAAACCACAAGATCAATGTTTTCAGTGGTCCTTGAAGATCTAATTATGTATGATTCTATTTCTGTGAGATCTCAGGCGTCATTTGGAGCTGGAACAGGCTGGAAGTACAGTGTCAGGCACAGTTCCTCTAGTAATGCAGGATGTTAAACCACCTGTTTGTGTCTTCAGCTGTTCAGCAGTTCAGGACTAAACTGATCACACCACCCACACATCCATCTATCTCCTCCTGCGGGCCATCCGCTGATTATGGACAGAACATCAAAACAGGCTTAGAATAAAGATCACATGACTTGAGGGGCTTCAGATGACGGCTACGGCAAGACTTGTGATTAACTGGCATTCCATCTGAATAAACCCAAGCCTGCATTTATATTTCAAGTTAAATTATATTTTTTTCAGGACATTCATTACTTTGAAGGCAGTCGGAAAAATGTGATTTTGCCCCCCACACACATTTTCTAATAGTTTCTGTACCCCTGCTGACAAAAGCAGATAATTAGAAGATTTTTATGGCAGGAATGCTCTATATTGTCAGTGTGGTGTGACTAAATGACATTTCTGTGAGGGTTTTGAAAGCTGTTTTGCACACCAAAGCCAAATTGTATTTTATAATGAGAACGCATCACAGGTTGAATACAAGAAAAAGCTCCTATTCAGCCCATAACAGGATAGCAAAGCACATGATGAGCTCCCAAAGCCTTCATTTAAAACAATAGACTTTGAAAAGCAAAGAATATGACTTGTAGGGGTAATTAAGTCAATCGAGTCATAAAAAGCCCTAAATTAAATGTACCAAATGAAAAGGCCTTATCTTTTTGAGGATGAATTTGTACAGTTTTATTTCTTACAAAGATCTTGCCAGTGGCAGAAACCTTTGAATCCTAATAATATTGAAAACATCCTCATCGGTCTAAAAAGACCATTTCTAGTACTAAACTGTAAGAACAAGTCAATCCAAACTGTTCAAACTTTCTGGTAGCCAGCAGAAGCAAGCATTAACACATTACACCCGTGTTTACAGATCAATGGCGCCTAATTGGCAGCTTGGCCCACCTAGTCAGTAGGAAGTAATTGAGGAAGTAGGATGGATGGTTGAGCTCAGAACTTCTTGAAAATGACCAAAGGAATAGTGCTTGAGGTCAGACATCCGACCTGTAGAGATCAATCAAGCGCCACTTCAATGAGAAGCCCAATTAGATGTCATTTACAAGGCAACAGCAATGATAATGAAATTCCGCTGGTTAGTTTCAAATGGAGGTGGGAGAAAGTGGGAAAAAGTTTGAAACACAGCATGACTAGAACAGTTTGAGATCGGATATGGGATGTTTTGACTTTAGTTCACTAACAAAAATGAAAATTTGCGTCATTAGGCCATCCAAGATGCAGATGAGTTTGTTTCTTCATGGGAATAGATTTGGAGAAATTTAGCATTACATCACTTGCTCACCAATGGATCCTCTGCAGTGAATGGGTGCCGTCAGAAGGAGAGTCCAAACAGCTGATGAAAACATCACAATAATCCACAAGTAATCCACACCGCTCCAGTTCATCAATTACAGTACCAACAGCAAATCAACCTCTTTCAACATCAAACCATTGCTACCATCTAAAATACGATTCCTCTATCCAGAATATGGTTTTCTCCAGTAAAAACATCTCATCTGAATCAGGAGAGAAATGCGCTCCGATTTACAAGCAAAAACAGTCCAAAACAGTTCTTAAAAATATATATTTGATGTGAGAGAACAACAGGAGATGTTTTTTTTTCCACCGGAGGAGCGTTATTATGGATTATGGACAGAAGCAAAGGTTTAAAGTTATAAATTATTAAAGTTTATGAATTATAAGTGAACCTCAGGGGAAAAAAAGAATAAAATAAAATTGTGCTTTAAGCTATAGCCTATATGTATACACAACAGAGAGATGAAAATAAAAAGAGAATAAACAGCAGGAGCGTGAAAAGAGGCACATTTTTATCATACAGTATCTCTCTCTTGCTCCTCAGCACAAGCAGTGGAAACTAGTGTGGCTAACGCATTAGTTAATTAATTCATCTCCCGCTATAGTTATATGATCCCACTTCATTACACAAATATTTAAGACCCCTCTTAACCCTCTTTTAGTTTGTTATGAACTGAAAACATATGTATTTGAATATCTTTTAAGGCAAACTTTTCCATTTTTCAGCTTTTTTTCCACTGAAAATGGGAATTATTTCACACTTGAGTGCAACCCGCTGTGTGTTCCTCGTCTTTTTTACTTTTCTATTAAAGATGAGAATTCAACTTTAATAGCACTTCCATTTGTACAAAATTGCCTCATTTCAGCTGTTTGTGCTGTTGACTACAAAACAGATGGACAGACTTCCTCACGCCTCCGCACTGAGACTGGAAACATCATCAAAATCATGTTACAGAATATGATGAAAATATATATATGATTGTCCGGAACAGAACACTAAAACAGCAACAGCAAATAAACAGAAAATCTCTCAATAACATGCTCTCTCTCAATAGCATCTGTTTGATGCTGTATTTATATGACCAAAGGTTCAGGGTATTCTGGCAATATTAGACATTTACAATCACAAAAATAACTAGAAATTGTTATTATGCAACATGCAGCTCGATGCATCAAGTTTTTTGAGCTCTCTCAACAATTTTTTGATGGTTTCTTCATCTGTTGGGAATGCATTAGAAAAATATAAGAAAGTAGTCATATTTGATGTTTTCTGTTTTTGAGAACCGTCTTATTTTTGTCTTATTGCCCTTATATTACTAAATGTAAAACTTTTTTCAGCTAATACACTCAGGTCAGGGCAAATGAAGATTCTTGCTCTCCAAAAATCAACTTGTTTTGAAGCAAAAGGGAACATTAAGATTTTTATTTCAGTTGTGATTATGCATTAAAATTCATTTATTTATGCATTAAACATTTAATATGAAGCGAGTCCTGCAAGCTTTGTCTCCACAAAAGAAAACATTGTGCAAACAATTTATATAGATGCACATGGACCTCAACACTCAAACCTCAAACCAACAAACACCCAGTTAAAATTGCACCACACAACAAATAACATCAGTGATGACAAAAACAACAACAGCATCATAAATAAGTATGCAAACTGCAAAAAGAATAATCCTATTACAGAAACCACATCATTTATTCATGCTGTGATGCATGCTGGGAGCTCAAAACTCAGATCAGCAACATTGCCTGATATGAAACTCTTTGTTTAGACAACTCTGTTAGATGACTTGGGTCAATTCTTGAGGAATATTTTCAAAAAAGCAACAGGTATTGATTTCATAACTCAAATTTTCTCAAAATATCTATGTATTTACATCGGAAAGAAATATAAAGTCAATCTGCTTTCTACTTGTGTGTCTCAAAATCATATTTCATGATCTTTCACTCCAGCTGTTCTGCTGATAACACTAGATAAGCTGCTTTTTTTAGCAGATGAATTCAAGAAAGCATCAAAAACCAGCCTGTTTCTCTTTTGGTCCCCAATGTCTGTTTTTGCAGCTCTGATATGGCGCTGGCTTCCCCATGCTGCCACTGACTTTAAGACCCGTCCTCCACCCCTAAATTCATCCTTCGGTGAGCAATGAGCTGGATTTATTTCTCGCCGGCGCCCTCATCACGCCACGAGACGCGTGCCTTATCTCTCCCACACCTGTCCAGCACACATCAGGAGCCAAAGCTCTGCACCTTGAACAATTACACCCTGTTGTCAAAAGCCAAATCCCAAAGCCAACAAGATCAGCTTATTTCCCCCCACTCCCTAATTAATTTCATCCTACAATCAGAAATCCCTCCATCTGGAAAGATTTGGGCGCAGGTGTGTGTGTGTGCGTGAGGATGAGACCAGCGTCCAGTGTCTTTAATTCACACCCAAAGCTGTTTCAAAGAGAAGCATTCTTCCCTGCAGGGGAATGTGAGTGTGTTTGTGTTAAAATGTGATAAACAACCAGATACAGTGGGGTTTAAAAGTCTGAGTCGGGGACTCAAAACCTGATTTTAGAAGAATTTGAAGTTTTATTTGGAAGAATTTTAAAAAAAAATCTATCCATCTATCTATCTATCTATCTATCATATTAGTTTTAAAATATAAAAATATATGAATATATATATGAAATATATGACAAAATATATGATATACATGATATATATGAAATATATGACGCTCTTCAATCGGCAGCAATAAACCCGGAAGCATATACTTGCCAGCAACCTGCCAAAATAAAAGCTTGCTGATTTTAAGTTTGAAAATGATGAAAATTCATATTAAAAAAAGAAGTAAATATTAGCATTTTAAATTTTAAGTTTACTATAAAATAATTGTATTTGTATTTAATACTCCCTTTTTATTTTAAAATACAATAGTATTATCGCACTTTATTATTTTATTTAAAAAAAAAATCTAACTAAATAAACTGTGTGTCTTAAGTAGCACGGGTATATTTGTAGCAATAGCCAAAAATACATTGTATGGGTCAAAATTATCGATTTTTCTTTTATGCCAAAAATCATTAGGATATCAAGTAAAGATCATGTTCCATGAAGATATTTTGTAAATTTCCTACCGTAAATATATCAAAACTTCATTTCTGATTAGTAATATGCATTGCTGAGAACTTCATTTGGACAACTTTAAAGGCGATTTTCTCAGTATTTTGATTTTATTGCACTCTCAGATTCCAGATTTTCAAATAGTTGTATCTCAGCCAAATATTGTCCGATCCTAACAAACCATACATCAATGGAAAGCTTATTTATTCAGCTTTCAGATGATGTATAAATCTCAGTTTCAAAAAAAATGTACCCTTATGACTGGTTTTGTGGTCCAGGGTCACAAATGCTCACAAAATCTACTACATCTACTCTATAAACATTATACTATGTTTTGTATAATAAATTATTATATTTATAACTGAATTGAAATGTATTTTTTTCTCTCCGGGCAAGTAACTTTTATACTCGGACAAGTAAATGACAGATTTACTTGTCCAAAGGACAACCACATGACAATGCTTAATGTCAAGCCCTGCTTTAATTATTTGGGATTTTTAGATGCTTTTATTTTCAGTTTGTGTGATGGAGTTGATACACATCATGTCTGTGACACAGACTAAATAAACAACTGAATGTCCATAATTGAATATCCTCAAGCATACATGTGTTATATCACCATATATCATCTATCTAGTGAATTTATATTTCTGGCTTGTGTTATGTCAACTTTAAAATAAAGAGAAAAATGAAATGGTACATTTGTGTCAGGAACATAATGATCACTGAATCATTTCAAAGTAGAAATTCTGCTATTTTTTGGCAGGTAAAACTGTGACAGTATTTCGACCCTTATCTGAAGAATCAGTGAGAGATGTCTAATTGGCTGGACTAGCATCTGTTTTCAAAAAATAAAAAGTGACATCTTTAAGTGGCCGCCAATAAAGCGAACGTAAAACTTCAAAGGTTGCCATTACATTTTATGGATGAATTACTGAAATGAAAAGAGACAAAAGCTTAAATCAGACATTTTATTCTAAGGCCTCATAAAGTTCCTGCAGTAAACTGCTTCCTATTCAAAGGTCTTTTCTCAGCAGAATGAATTCTACTCTCATGTTCACAATGACTGACAGGTTATCAGCTTAACAAAGACAATTCACTTTACTTGTTGAAACGACTCTTTTCCCCATTTCACACTATATTCATATCCGTCGCATTTTCATCATGTGTAACTTTTTAATTTGGCATGCGACCATTTCTTTAATAACAAACGGCACATGGGTGACAGTAATTGCTGTTCATGGAGTAATAAACTGCTCAGGAACACATCAATGCAGGGCCTCTAACAACACAACACAAACAATCTCCAAAATTCAGTAAAGTTGCAATTCTAATATAATTACAGTTTTAATACAGGCAGTGAGCAGAGATACCAATAACCAGAATTCAAAACTCCACTATAATTTTTGGCAAACATATTCTTACGAGGCATAAGAGAATATTTGGGCAACACTTTTGAGTCATTAAATTGGCTTTTCAAATGACTGATTTTAGTTTATAAAGTTCAAACACAAAGCTTCCCGTGTTCTGCTTTAAAAAAAAAAAAAAAAGATGGTTGTGTTTGACATATCCAAATTGCACTGACACATAAAATTTTTAACATGAACCCCACTATTATAACCAGCTTTTTAGCCAAACAGTAGTGAAGCAGTGTTTTAAAACTGGTTCTTTTGAATGATTCAGACTTCAAAACATGTAAAAATCACTTTGTTTGGGAGCAAAACTGTGACATAAGGAAACAAACAGTTAAAAATAGCTGTTTTTATCTACTGATGATAATCAAAAAGGGTGTTAAAATGCAAGCAGGGTCTTCTGGGACACTTTTGAGCGATGACTCAAACGAATCAGCTGTTTGCAGCCCTATCTAAAAAGACTTGCAACCCACCAGAACCATCGCTTTACATCTTCACATCAATCAGGGCACCAGGACCGATAAACCCGCTTGTGTGGAACTTCCTTTGCTGTCTTTAAATCAAGCTACGAGCGAAAGTTTCCTCCAGAACAAGGGGAAAGATCTATCACGTCCTAATAAATTCGAAGGAACGGCACTGCCTGGTTTTTCCCGCTCAGTACAAACACAACCCTCTTTAAAATAATAAAAACTGAGGTGTTGAATGATAACAGAGATGGTCCTGATAGCGGCTGGCTTATGGGGCGTGTAGTCCAGCCTCACGCTCTGATTTCCTGAAGCATCTGTTCATTCTTGCAGGAACTGCTTTTAACAAATCACTATGACAGGGAGCCTCCTGACTACCAATTGAAAGATGATGAATTCAGTACACTGGGCCTTGATATTGCTCAGCGCCTGTGACTGAGCAACTGGATGAACAATCTCAACAGTTACACTTGCAAGTCAATGTTTTTTGTCCTTTTAAATGAATAATTCCAGGCCCGTATCAATATCAGAATCCAGTGATGCACAGATACAGTAATGCCAGAGCACAGGCTGGTACAGCAAGGAATGAATACATGCAGAATGTGGCAGAGAATAACTGAAATTCTGCATTTACACAATTATTAATTCATAATTTTGATTCATTAGTGCAAAATGTTTTTCTATGTAATCTTTCATAAGAATTTAATAGCTTGCTCTTTCTCTGAAATTGTCACTAAGGCTGCATAGGCCATTAAAGAATGTTAACTAACAGCCAAATAAATATTTAGGCTTTGTTTTAGGCTCCATTTTGTTATGTAATATCCAGTTTTTACAATCCAAACAACTCCTAATGGATAAAAAGCACATTCTTTTCTCACTCAATATTGTTATACCTGGAAATAAGTCAAATTACAGAAGTAAAAAACAGCACTTGACATTGATTTTAGTAACATGTTTGTAAAACTTTGATATTGCTATATTTTTACTAATACAGTATGGTACATGCAGATTGACAGTCAGATAATCTGGTAATGATAAAACATGTTCACTCTCTTTTTTTCCCCATAAAGCATTTACTTCTGACTCATGTTGGTGAATCGATTCATTTGGATGGCTTATATAATAGAATCAGTTCAAAATTCTAATTGTATTATTGGAGTGTAAATTGTAATATAAATCGATTCTTCACATGTTGTAATATAAATCACTATCCAGTAGCAAGCCACCATGTACAGTAGCTTAACAAAACTTCACTGAAAGCATTTAGGAAGTCTGATATATGTCAGTGAATTTATTCATTTGTATGGTTCATGTGCTGTAAAAATTGGTTCAATTGGTAAATTAGAATGTAAATCAATTCTTCACATGTTGTAATGTAAATATGTTCAATAACTAGCCAGTAACAAGCTGCCATGTATAGTAGCTTGTCAGTTTTCACATTAAGTTTCTAATTCTGGAGTGTAAATTAATTGTTCAAGTAATTTTTTGGTGTATAAAACAATTGAATGATTAACTTTTTGCAATCAGACGAATATTGATAATATTTATGATTCAAAATATAAATACTGTTAATACCGGTGTGACTGCAAAAAAATTAATTTTCGATTGTTGTATACAACTACAAAAGAGATATACTGATAACATATACTTAAGTACCACATTGGATTAAACATTACGTTTTTAAGTAGAAAGACTGAAATAGCACTTTCTTGTAAATCATAAATAATCAACAAAAACATTTTTACAGTATATTGTAAACTTAAACAGCTTTAAATGTAGTTAGTTCTTTTTATTAATAGCTTGTATTATAGCTATCATTGGTGTGGCTTGGTTGTAGTTTTTAGGTTACGAGTAGCTTGTAGCTTAACAAATTACAATTTCAAAGCTTCCCCAACACTGCAAATAAGCAAAAAACAAACCGGATGTGGTTGAGAGTCCTGAAATTGTGCCCTTGTGTAATGAAAAAATAAATCTAGTCCAGTCCGCTTGGTAATTTCAGAGCACCTGAGAAACAACTCGCCTCTCTTACTATAATCAATACTGCTATAAGGAAAAAATAACAGCAATGAAAGCAATCCCAAAATGCCATTATGCCCTGTAATGCTGTTAAATTCTCATAAGTCTGAAGCAGTGTTATAAGTATTAACACAGGTTTTATGAGGCTGGTCCACTGTGATATAAAAATCTAACAGATTTTCCTCTACAGAGATGTCTGAGTGGAGTCCGCGCCCAGATCGGGATCTTTCATGAAACATTAAAAAGTAACACAGAAAACTCCAACCTGCCCGAAAAATGGGATTTCACACTTTAAATAGGATTTGACACTTTGAGATATATATGTTATTTGAGTCACCTGAGAAACACTACAAGGCATTGGCCAGTAAATTCAGACATGAATCAAACACTCAAATGTCCTTTCATCATCCTGCTGAGTTTCATGTGGATTTCCTCCCTTCAGCTGCCAGTAACGTGAAGAACCAGCACGGCGCCTATGTTCGCTAGAGAGATGACGACACGCGCGGTAGGTTTGCCGCACCACTACGGGCGTCAGTCGGGTTAATAAACAGCGAAAAACACCCAGCGGTGCTGTGAGTTAATTAATAACGTGGTCTGTCTGTTCTGGTTTGAAATGAACTGTGTTGCCTCACAAGCCCGGGATTAGCTGTGGATAAGGTTTCTTTTGATCAGGTTCTTCTGTGTTTAATAATGCATGTCTTAGCCTCATGCCCTAACCGGTGCATTAGACTCCGACGCTCAAGGTAAGATCACCCTCATCTGAAACGCTCACTGGCTTCACGCCTCATTAGATCAGAAGTTTTTAACGTAAGGTAGATCTAGAATTTGAAATCGACCAGGTTCATCTACCATGCATGTCATGCACTTTCAACACATCTGTAGCCATAAAAGCCTGTAGCCATGGCTTTTAAAAAAAGTGCAGTGCAGAACGCCTCCTCTGGTATGTTGCCGTCAAATAAAACAGTTGCCATGCCAACTTTCTACCATAAACAAAAGCTTGCAACACTTGCCCCTCCTCCGGGGTCTTCTGATTGGTCCACTGTTTTGGAAATTACATTGATCAGCAGCACTGTGTGTGAAAGTTGAAATTGTTTCTTAAGCACCAAATCATCGTATTAGAATGACTTCTTTTCACAAAATATTATTTACTATACTATATATTTATTAATAATAATAAATTTAATGCATTAAACTGGGAAACTACACTGGAAATTCAGCTTTGTCCTCGCAGGAATAAATTACATTTTAGAATATATTTAAACAGAAAACAGTTATTTAATATTTGATGAAAACATTTCACAATATTACTGTTTTTACTGTAATTTTGTTGAAATAAATGAAGCCTTTGGGAGCATAAAAGACTTCTTTCAAAAACAAATGTTGTATTCATATTTTTGGATAAATCACAAATCAACCAAATATCCAACTGAAAATCAACAAATCTACCTGTAGAAATAAATTCTATTATTTTTTTTTTTTTTTAAAAAGGTCAACCATGCTGTTTAAATAGCTAAAATAATAGTTCGTTATCCAAATAATAAAGAATAAACCAATGCATTGAATTAATAAAATAAAGAATACTGTACATGCCTAGGTGTCATAAGACCAAAATAAAAAGACCCAAATCTCCCAAAATGACAAGATCACATCTCAATTAGCTACATATTTTAAAATAACCAATGAAATCTGACAACAATGAAATCATAAATCTTGTTTCTTTAACTTTAAACAAACTAAAAATGTATTCACATTTACAAAAGTTTGCTCATTGCTCGGTTTTTATTCTTGTGGCCCTCTCTTTGCCCACAAGGAAATCTCAACGGCCCAAAATCCCACCACACACAGCTGTATATTAAACATCAAATATGTTCTGATTGGCTATGTTTGTATCTCATCACGCAGCATTTTTGTGTCCAGTAAAGACAGACAATGCACTTGCTGCTTTAATCCTATCGCATCATGTCTGGTTAAGACATAGTGTAATAGCAACTGAAACTCTAGCACCAAGTTTGTCCACAGGGAATTCCCAGCAATTCGTGTATTGCAAATTGCTTCGGATAAAAAGTGTCTGCTAAATGACAAATCGTGAACTGCCCTGTACTGTGGAGGACACTTGTACCCGTCTGCATTGCTCTGATTATAGGTGTTATACTGCAGGCCAGACACTATTATCCTCAAGTGTACTGTGAACATAAACAATCCATATTCAACACCACACCCAACACAAAGCCATCAAAGGCTTCAGTCTGACTGAAGACGAGAGTGTTCTTCCTTGAGTGCGAATATCCACATAGGATGAGAGAATCCGTGAGGATCAATAGATCTGAAAAGAGTTATGCATTTCAAGAGAATGAATAGTGAAGATGCCCACATGAATTCATTATTAACATATGCATCTGCAAGCTGCAACAAATCAACCAAACTAAATTGAGAAATCTCTCTAGCAAGATGTTACCTAAGTATATGCAAATCATCAACATAAGTACTACCACCTCAAAAGATGCAAGTCAGTTTTTATGCAAAAACATAAGAGATAACATCCAGTAACAGTGTTCCTCAACTAAGTCCTAAAGATACTCCAAAGCTGTCAAGTCAGCAGAAGTGCTGCTGACTTACTGGAACAGTTACCTCAGCCGATGTCGGTTTCCAAGAAGGATGTGACTTTTAATGAGCTGCCAACCAATGAGTTGTCAATCTGGCCGTTAAGCTTTGCTCTGCAACTGTTATTTTAGGGTTACTGCACATTAACTGTCCTCCAGAGTCACTGGACTCGTTTTGCAACGTCAACTGTCTAACCTTACCGTGAGTATGTCAATGTTGCGCAAAACTCAGCATTTAACAATTTGCCCCCGTTCAGTTCATGAGTTGGAAGGATTGTGAGTTGGAATGACAGGAAGCGGATCTGCAATTCAGAGAAAATCAATAGTCACTCAACAGAGGAACTGCATTAGTTAACACACATTTTGCAACAAAAATATTAATATATTATTAACTTAATATAAATAAGATTTTTGTTTTATGCATATGCACTACCATTCAACTGTTTTTAATTAATACTTTTATTCAGCAAGAAAGTATTAAATTGATCAAAAGTGAGAGTAAAGAGATTTATAATGTTATTTATAACTGTTTTCAACATTGATGATAAGAAATGTTTCTTGAGCATCAAATCAGCATATTAGAATGATTTCTGAAGGATCATGTGACACTGAAGACTGGAGTAATGATGCTGAAAATTCAGCTTTGCATCACAGGAATAAATTACATTTCTTTTTATTTTTAAATTATCTATTTATTATATAAACAGTTATTTTAAATTGCAATAATATTTCACAGTTTACTGTTTGGACTGTCATTTTGATTAAATAAATGCAGGCTTGGTGAGCACAAAATCCTTACTGACCCCAAACTTGGCTGTGCAACTACTCAAAGCGTAGTTCTTAACAAAAGATTTCACACTGAAAAATAAAATGCATTTTGGAAAAACTACACTTACAGCAGCTGAATGAATTTCATTCCATTTTAATTATATTTCCTTCTTTTCTCAACTGTGCACAACCCTGGTATACAGTACATATAGTGTTTTCATGCCCAATATAATGTTGCTGTTTGCACAAAATTTGCCCTTGTCAATTTCTCTGACAAACTAATCACAGCTTGCATCACTTTATTATGACACATCGCCTCTGAAAGTGTCCAAGCGCAATTATTGACCATTGCTATTATTCCCCAATCAAACGCAAACGAAAATCTAATAAGAGAAACTGGCAGGGAACCAAACCTCAGAGAGTGCTTCAATAAAGATACAGCTAAGTGCAGCTTTGGGCATCGGTTTACCTGAATAGAGTGGCTAACTGTAGATTACATCTTTTTGAAGTTCATTTCGAGGTTTTTCCACCCCGCTGTTCCACTTTTTGCGCAGAACTAGAGAACTAATGGCCGAGAGACATTTTCTGAAAGATATTACCCAAGCTGTGAAAGAGTTGTGGCTGGAGCGGTTTTTCCCTGCAGGACGAGGTTTAAATAATCACATTGGTGTAATGGGATGTGTGGTGTTGATTAATGGCCTTTCTCGGCACGTCAGGGTTTGTACCTCTGTCTTTGCCCTTTGAGTGCATTTGTCTCAAGCCGCTGTTTACAGTTTCATGGCTCGACTCACTACGGCGGCGTCCCAGTTGGCTCTTAACGTCCTCTAAATAAAGAATTTATAACGGGAGGCACTTCCACTAATCGAATACATCTCTGCATGGGCCGTGAGGGAATTTAAGTCTGTAAGCATATAAAGCACATACAAGTTTAACTAACCAGCTTTCTACTTCAGTTTACATTCTATCAAACAGGCTCAGGAAAGTAAGTGTAGTAATGGTCAAACTAATAAAGATCTAAAACATAGAGTGATTAAAATGAAAGAATGCTTTTTCTATGAAGTCTGCGACTTCAAATAATATATCAGACAAATCCATTGCCATTTGTTCTAATAAACTGTCACAGTTTGAATGGTAAACTGCGTGCAGGAGAACACGCGTCTACATTTCAAACAGCCATCAATCTCCTCAATGTCAGATCAGCATGAGATATGGAAAATATTCGGTGAATTGTGAGCTACTCGCTAATGCGTCAGGCGTACAACATTCATAAACCCGCAGCTGTCTACTTTCTTAAAAATCACTGAGTGTCTTTGGGTAACTTTTTTTCTTCTTCTGTCTTTTTTGTCATTTCTCCAATCTTCCTAGACCTTGAGATTCAATGGAAAAGTAGTAATTTTCTTCCTTGCCATTCATGGTGGTCTTTAGACGTCAAGACGTTCAGGAGGTTTTATTATTATTTCTTCCAATCATAATCACGGCAAAAGCACTTCACTTCACACAGCCGCACACATCAAGATTTTTTTCCCCTCTTCCTTTTTGATGCCTGGACAAGTTCGGACTGATCAAAGGCACAATCTATCTTAAGAAGTTACCAACAAATTCATCTGCGCCGCACACACAGGCACATTTTAATCTGAATGTGGATCAAAGCGTCTACAGATGTTTTAGAAGTGACTTCTATAGAGATGAGGGGGGGAAAAAATCATCCTTGCAAGCTTTGAAACCGAACACAAATTTATCTCAAAGGTCTTTGCTTTGTCAGGGTAACAATTTTTGAGCATATGGCAAATTAGAACATCTGATTATTAAAAAAATACTAACGATTTTTCAGGTAGAGTAGTCTACCTGATTTTCCTTCCTTGCTCTTCTAGTTTTTAAATTAAAAATTAAAAACAGAATAAAAGAGAACTGAAAAACAAGCTTTTAAAGATGTGCTCTAGGGTATTTTTATCAATGTAATCGGCATTTCTTTTGTTATTTAGCTCAATAATTATATTGCATTTAATATGTTATGTCAAATTTCACTCTAAAATCTGCTTCTAATGCTCACTCCTGGTATAAAAAATGTTATTTGGTGTATAGACGAATTGAAGACCACATGAAAGTTATGTAACATGTCATGCATTCAAAAGCATGAAAAGCTTCATGACTGAATACATCCACATCCATGAAAATCTACAATACACCACAGACATCCTTCAAAATCCCTAAAGTCGGCTTCTTTCTTCGCGCACACATCTGAACCTACATCAGTCAGACCCGTAATGCTGAACATCAAAGAATGTACTGAATATGAATATGTATTCAATGCAGTGAATATGAATATGTAATGCACTATCATAGCAAAGGTTTATATCCTAAGATGACACATCTCAAAGTATATTGCTACTTTTGGAGCATATTGTACAAAAAAAATGGCGTGGACTGGCTGAAAATGCTAGTGTAAATCTGCTTTGCTGTCTTGAATGCAAATTTCTGAGAGTCAGGGTGCATAGGGTGCTCAAATCTATGAGAAGACAAAGTTTTTACAAGTTCTTGGTACAATAAATGCTTTAAAAGAAGAACTAATTGTTGGATTTAACAAAGTTTGCAAAGTAGCATTACATTTTTCATTAAATGTACTTATACTATTCAGCACGGATGCATTAAATTGATCAAAAGTGACAGTTTAAGGCATTTCTAATGCTAAAAAGGTTTCTTTTGAACTTTCTATTCGTCAAAAAATCCCGAAAGAGAAAAAGGTATCACAAAACTATTAAGCAGCACAACTGTTTTCAACACAACAATAATGATAAATATTTCTTTAGCATCAAATCAGCATATTAGAATGATTTCTGAAGGATCATGTGGCACTGAAGACTGGAGTAATGATGCTGAAAATTCAGTTTTGCATCACAGGAATAAATTACATATTAAAATATATACAACTACAAAACTATTATTTTAAATTATAATAATATTTCACAATATTACTGTTTTTACTGATCAAATAAATGCAGCCTTGGTGAGCAAAAGAGACATCTTTCAAAAACAGTAAAAAAATAAGTTAAACACTTCTAAACACTTTCAAAAGCATTTAAAAATCTTACCAACCCTAATCTTTTAATTAAATGGCAAACATGCTGATAAATGTGACAAACTGTCGAACAAAAAGCGGAGCAAATGTGGCTAGTCACTTCACATGTTTTCCTTCCATCTAAATGTGCATTTTTAGGCAGAATACAATGCAATGTGAAGTGGACTTTGATGAACAGACTAGCAGTATGACTAAAAATCTCGTTATGCAACACTAATTTAAATGTAAAAGAATTAAGTTATCAGAGACATTAATAAAGACGGTTGATATGTTTGATAAATTCAATCAGAACCAATTAAAATGAACAATAAATAGGTTTGTTAGACTCAGTAACAAGGTCAGACGGGGACAGACAGACAGACAGAGTGCACGATACGTAACGGTTAAGTCTTTCCGAAGAAATGCTGCAGATGAAAGCTGAAGTCTCAGCTTCCCATGGGAAGAAGCCCGTGGTTCTACTGGTGAAGGGTTCCCCCTGATCTGCGCATCTTCAAAGGTCACTCACGGCATGGCTCTGTACTCATAAAAGAGACAAGACACGGATAAAAGAGCAACTGATTAAATTAGAAGCAGGGGAGGACAGAACCAGCTGTGATGATAAATGAACTTTCATTAGTCTAGTTTTACATTAACTGGGAAACGACGAGATGTGGCTGGCTGTGGGCGTCTTTATCCTTGTCCTATTATGTTTTCTTTCGTTGATACGGTTCAGAGAGAAAAGACGGCGATGAGAAGAAGAAAAGACTGAATTTCAAATGTGAGCCTACAGAGGAGCAGGAGCCGTCCCAATCCGTCTCCTAAGCCCAGAGTGAATTTTTGATCATGGACTTGGTTAATCAGGAAGAGCTCTGAATCCTGAAGCCTTCTAAGACAGCGGAAAGATTTAGTTCATCAAAAAATAAATCAAAAATCTATTCATATGAGTGTAGCATTTGTGTCCATCTGATGAAGTGCAAAAACACCAAAATCTGCTAATATATTCAAAAGAATATATATATATAGAATATATATTCTTTAAAAAATATTACATTCATTTGAAATTTTTTCATCTGTACACACAAACACACACGTACACTTTAATATTAATATATTTTTAATATTAAAATCAATATTATACATCTAAATAAATGCTCATTTTTTTAACATATACAAAAATCTGCTAATACAATTAAAAAGAATTATAAATGTACTCTAAAAATATAAACTTATTGCTTTAAATTCTGTATGTATTTTCATGCCAGTATAGCCAGTCATAAAAATGAAAAATACAGATATATAAAGAATATACATTTGTCACCACTTTTTTTTTTATTTTCACCATTATGTAATATTATATTGATGTGTGTGTATGTATACAATTTTTATATTAATGTTTTAATATTAAAATTAATAACATTCATTTAATACAAATACATATTAACAAAAATCTGCTACTAGATTCTAACGCAAAATATACAGAATATATGCTAACATATTCACAATGAATTATAAATGAACTATTAAAAATATAATTGCTTTTTTATTTATATTTGTATAAAATAATTACAATAAATATTTGTTTTAATCATGTGTTATTAATATTATATATTTTATTTTTTGTTTTAATATAAAATTTATATTATATATCCATTTTATATATATATATATATATATATATTTATTTATTTTTTTTTTATTTTATTTTTTTTTTTTTAAACCATACAGTAATATACTTGATAAGCAACCCTTCTAAAATAAAAAAATAAAAAAACTCATGTGTAGTTTGTGTTTTCATTTATATAAAATTTACAACACATTTGGTTTTCAGTGCAGAAAGAAAATCATACAAGTTTGGAACAACATGAAGATTTCATAAGTTTGGAGTGACATAAATGATGACAATTTTCATTTCTGGGCAAGTGTTCCCTTTAAAATAACAAATTAAAATGGTGAGCTGATGAAATGTTACAAGAAAAAGAATTTTTAAACCTTGAGTGGAGTTAACACCACATGACCTTGACTCTGACGCTCACAGAACATCAGATCTGGGATTACAGCAGTGCTGCAGACAACTTAAAATGCCCAGGTGGACACCTGACCTTTTCACTGAAATCGCATAGTTAGCAGGTCACTCGTTCAAAGTCATGAAAGGAATACACATTTGCTCTGATCTCCCAGCTGGCTTAAATTAATTTTTAAGATGTTCCATGCAATCACTGGCCTTCAAGTCATGATCAATCCATAAAACAGGGATAGGCAATTTCGGTCCTGGAGGGCCGGTGTCCTGCAGCGTTTAGCTCCAACCCTAATCAAACACACCTGCCTGTAACTTTCTAGTGATCTTGAAGACATTGATTAGCTTCTTCAGGTGTGTTTGATTAGGGTTGGAGCTAAACTCTGCAGGACACTGGCCCTCCAGGACCGAAATTGCCTATCCCTGCCATAAAACATAAGCTGTCACACCCTCACACAAACACAATATTTTTTGTCTATTCTATTAATGCCATTAAATTTGCATTGATTCTTTATTCTTCTACGCACGCATTTATCTTTGTTCCTGAAGGAATCAATACAACCGAATAAAAGATCTTTCTTGCAAGTTGCTTTGGTAAGACAACATCCTCTAAGGACGAAATTTACATTTTAATAATATGCACTGTTGAGTTTCAGGAAAAAAAAAAAAAGATGTATTTATGTGCTCAGGGCATGGTTTAAACGCTACTGTTTTTATGCAACGATATGCTGACAACTCTAACCTGAAACTGTAAAGACTTCAAACCACACTTGATTTGAGGAACTATGAATAAGCTCACATGCTGTGCACATCCACCAGGAATCTGTCAAGGACTCACGCTGAGCCTTCTGGGACTGAGACATAAGAGAAGCGCCCTGTTGTCTTATAAACTTGAACACTGAAGCGTCTTTCAACTAAAGGCCAAGAGATGAACTTCAACCTCTGCAGCAGCGCATTTACAGCAGCAGCAGAAGAAATATTCACTGGCTCAACCCCAAGGCAAAAGATTTGATAAAAGGGGCTCCATTTTATCTTCAAATCCAAAGGACCATTTTTTATTTTCAGAGTTTCCAAGGGAAAAAAAATTGCTCGAGCAAGACAAAGACAAAGACAAAGTGTTATGTGGTGTGATGTGTCAAAGAGGAAATTGTAAACTTTTCTCTTTTTTGTAATCTGCATGTTCTGGGCTGCACAGCCTCAAAAAGGAAGCATTGCTACAGCAAACTATAAAAGAAAAACAATGAGATAAAGATGACATCTCATGTTTGCATGGCTTGCATTCTTCATTAATTATTTTATGTACACATACTGTTGAAATGGTATGTTGCCATGACTTTTCCACATTAAGTAAATCTAAAAAGAGAACCTAAATTGCATCAGATTACAGAAAATAACTCATAAATGCATACTGTATCCATATTTACAAAGTTTTAAATAATGCATCTTATTGTATTTTATAAGAAATGTGCATGTCATGACAAAAAAGAAAACATCCATATATGTAGCAGAAAACATCTAGGTCATGTTTGCATTTTCTCCTGTCAGATATGTTGTCTTATTCAGTATATTGAAAATGGCTGAGAATTGGCTAGTTGTAATCTGGCTCCTGTAACCTCTTTGTGGCAGTTTTTCTGGTAAATAAGGGATAAAATTAAGGGTTAATTAAGTGTTTTTCATCTTAAGAATTGAGGAAACACTGAGGAAAATATTACCAAAAAAAAACAATTTTATGATAAAGTTTGACATTCTAGAGCAAAATAGGCACTATTTTTGGAATCAGCATGCCAAGATTAGTAAGAAACTTTGCTGACACAACAAACAACAACTGAATCACAAAAAATGCAGACAGGAACAGCCAACACTGACAGCACAACCAAGTCAATAGTACTGCATAACGAACAACCTGTACCCAGCGTCAAGACTATACTATACTGGATGAAACACATCCGAGTTCAACAAACAGCTCTAGATGATGACCTGCTAATGGAAAGCCTCAGATAGCAGTAAATAGCCTACTGACTTCCACAGGAAGCGCCACCTAATTGGCTGAGAGTCTTTGGGACTTCCAGATACAAAGAAAATATGGGCCAGTCATATGAATTGGTGAAACGCAACAGTGGTTATATTGGTTATAGCTGGATGCTGTAAAAAGCAGTAAGAGTAAGGAGCTTCAAGAAACTGGGTAAAGACCAGGGACCGTCCTATTTGGCACCCTAGGTGTTCATGTTGTTCGCTAATTAATTAACCTACATTAATGTAACTATTGAGCTACAATGCACCTATAAAATCATTATTTACTGAAGGCCTACATGACGCAGCGCTAGTTTCTCGTATAAGCTTCACATAACTCAGAATATCTTTCCAAAAATATTGTACTGTGATAGTACAATGTTTTGAATCATATACCGTTGTATTTACATGTCTATTAATATGTTATCTGATCGTTTTTGGTTGGAAAATGTTATTATTACCGGCAGTACAGAGTCGTAGCGCACGTTCCTGTGTTGAACTTGAGTAGGCGTTCAAGGCCTTCTTCGTCGCTGTCAGACGATATAATCACTTTCCAGGCTTGTTTCAATTGATTTTAAGTTTAGATTTTACTTCACCCAGCGTCTTTTTTTGGTTCTCTGTGCCCTGAATCGCATTACTGTTTTACACAGTGAGAAACCGCTCCAAATGATTCATTGAGTGAGTGATTTGTCCGAACGATTTTGGACCTTTTTGACACGTTTGACTGATTCACTGAAAAGAACCGACTTAGAGGCGAATCGAGCATCGTTAATTCTGATTCAAAACAGTAAACAGCTGACAGAAAAACGCACACGCGATTGGACTGCTGAAATATTGTGAGGGAAAATATTTTTCAGGTCGATAGCGCTCGTAGTTCTAGGACAGTGATAGCGATTCATTTGTTCGGTATTGCTTTATGGGAAGTAGCCTATTTTTGCGATGAGGTAACCAAAGAATGGTACGCTAATTACTGATGTAAATATATATAAATAACTTACGTATAGTCACTATCTATTTATTATTTATACTGTATAACCTGAAATTTGGCAGTTTAATAATAATAATAATAATAATAAATTCTCTGTGTAGAAAATAAATAAGATTTTTACTTCTGCAACCGGACTGTTGTGCTCTAGGCTATAGCTTCCATACTTCAAGTACTGGCCAACTAAATAGGTGTGATGATAGTTTCAACTCTTTGAGAAGAGCAGTTCCCAAGAAAAACCCATCAGAAATCGCTAACCAGAAGTCATAGGAATAGGAAAGATATTGCAATGCATCTTCCAGTTTCTGGTTGTATCCCAAAATACAACGCACAGTTGAGCACCTGGGGCCCAGATGAGCCTATATTGAAGGATATTGGTTGCTCTTTCATGCAGAAGGTCTCAATAATGAAATGCCAAGCAAAAATGGAGAGATGGATGCCTGAACCATCACATGCCAGTAAATGTTCATAGCACTGGTGTGATCTAATTATGCCAGTGGAAAATTGTGGCTTTGGTGCACAGTTCTCAGCTGCCCAGCTAGGATTGTTGTGATAGATGTGAGAAACTTTTTATACCTTCTTCTTGTCAAGCTCAAAAAGAAGATCTATGATGATCAGCACACTTGAAAACACACTTGAGAGCTTTTTTGCCTTTAAGACTAAAGCCAGACATTCTCACGGTTCCTGATGGACACATCAAAGTCATAAGGTGATTAGCATGGGCCGACGTCAGCGGTATAAATGTTCCTGAGGCAGTTACAAGCATACATTACAGTGGGACTAAAATCAGCACTGAAGGCATAAATCTCATTTACAGGCTCACTTGCTTTCATTTCCAGACAAGCAGAGAGACACTATTTTATGTTTGGGGTGCCATTAGGGAGGTAAAAGTGCTTGTTTTACACTGGGTTTCAGCAGATTTAGCTGATGTCCTATATAAATTATAAATTACATTTGATAAACAAATACTAAACCAGTAACTCTTAAACATGCCCATAATAGGGTATGAAATAAGTGTATGTTTTTTTCCTTGGTCTAGGGCTAAACTTCCAAGTTGCCACATGATGACTTAAAAAAATATATCAATAATATAAATATATAAAATATATAAATGTTATCATTTTAATCATATATATATAGAGAGAGAGAGAGACGACTTATGTTAATAATATTTTAATAATATAAATATATAAAATCTGACTCTGGACCACAAAACCAGTCTTAAGTTGCACGGGTATATTTGTAGCAATAGCCAAAAATACTTTTATATACTTTATATTGTATGGGTCAAAATTATTGATTTTTCTTTTATGCCAAAAATCATTAGGATATTAAGTAAAGATCATGTTCCATGAAGATATTTTGTA
>JAFVLL020044570.1:0-11083 GCA_021397915.2 Tor tambroides | reverse complement strand
GATTAAACATCTAGTTATCTTCCAATTAAGCCTGAATACATTAGATCCACTCCACAACAGGTTAGCGTGGCATTTGAGGTCTTTAACTAGTCACCTTGGACTAATTGGAGTCTTGAGAATAGGATGTCAACGCAGCTGTCTGATAATGTCGTTTCAGATGCATTGACATTCGTGTGATGTTATTTATGTACAGTGATAGACTAAATCAGTCCCATTAAAGTTGTATAAACAGAGCTGAATGAAAAGCATTAAAGAACAAATGTAATTTAGATAGCAATTCTCAGTTAGTTTAAAAATGTTTGCAAACTACATTTCAATAGCAGTCACTTAAAAAAAAAAAATGATGAAAACCATTTTGCTTTTCATGTTTCTTGTTTTCTTTTCTATCAAAGTGAAGCTTGTTAGAGCTTGAAATAGAATGCAAGAGCAAAAATCAATGAATACTCTCAGAGGTCTGCCCCAGACTGCAGGCAACCTTCTGAAAGGTTATAAAATATAAACAGAACATACTGAACAACGAGCTGAACACAAACATGCATTATGTTCACTGCTCTGATGGTAAGTTATGAAATACTAAATGAGATTTCTGTCAGGTAAATGAAAACAATACATTATTCCTAATCACATTACTCAATTTAATGAACCCAAAATCAAATAACTTCTCCACTGACATTCACAATAACTTAATGTAACATAATCCTAAACATTTCCCTCAAAAACAAAGTAATTTTTACCTGAAATGCACTTATTTGAATCTTTATACAGCAAAAGATGAACACCGCGTGTTTTTGAAAGCATCTACAGATTAACTAATTCAGCGCTCAGTATCCAAAAACGCAAAAACACCTAAAAGTTTCTCAGCGAACTGTGCTACTCACTTCATTCAGCGGCACTGCGTTTCATCCCTTTGAAGTCAAAGCGAAAGTCTCGTTAATTTTTAAAACAACAACACAAGCGTTTGAAAGTGAACCCGGTAAATCCCATTATGCGTGTGCTACATTGTTGTGAAGCGGCTCAGACTCCAGCGAGCAGCGCGAGCGGCTCTGGGGGGAGTGGGCGGGGTTTTCCGAACGTCATGAAACAGTTTCAAAGAAGCGCTTGTGGAGTGGGCGGGGCTTGTCCTCACGTAGGGGAGGTACTACAGGTGAACAGATAGACAAAACATTTGCTTTTATACTAGCATTTTAGTTTTCAGACATGACTGCCTTTTTGTTGACGATGAAGCAATAAAAAGCATTTTATTTTATTATCTTATTTATGATTAACATACAATTATTATTTGTATCTGCATTACTGACTTTTCCCCCTCAGTTTTTATTGTGCTTATTGATATTCGGTATTAATTCATTTTCCTTTTAATTAAAGGTGCTCTAATCGATTTTTTAGGAGTAGCACACATAATGACACCTTATTATCTGACAGATATCACTGAAATGATTATAATAATGAGTGATATTTAGCCAATTAGAAAATGTAATCAATCAAAAACACTCTGTGCCTGTCAATCAATTCAAGGGCAGGAGGGAGAGGGCTTTTGTCTGAAGTTAGCAAAATGGCTGAAATGAAATCATTAACAGCTCCTTTAATGAAAATTAAACTTTTTAAGAAAGTGCAAACAGAACTTTTTTTTTTTTTTTGCATTCTGATTTAATCTTAAAATATGCAAATTGGGAAAATAAGTAAATAATAATACAAATCTGCATTTATCAAAAGTGATGTAGATCCCACAGAAACCATCACAATGTTTTTCAAAAGATTTATTTTACAAAATATTTAGTAAAACATTTGCATTTTTTCAAAACCCCATTTAAGAATTATGAGAATTATCTTTTAAGAAGCAATATTTAAAATTAGTGGTCTGTGCATGTGAAAATATATGGAACATCAGTACACAGGCTGCTAACCAATTCTAGTGTAATTAATTTTTGTGCCATTTTAGCTTAAGCAACATGTCGTAGAGAATCAAAATTAAATCCAACTAAAATGTTTAATCCACCCAAAATCATCACTTAAGCCTGCAGTACCTCCCCTTAATATTTAATGCTGGCATTCGGGCATGAACTGAAGTACGCTGCATTTAATGCCGCATGTCGGGTGGATTTGGGGTTTTGTGGGGGGAGGCAGAGACACGCCTCTCCACGCCGCAGCTGGAGAGAGCAGATGGGGTTTGACACCCGTGTGTTTCTATTGCACCGGGTTTTGACACGGATACTGTCGGGTTCACACAATACAAACTGAAACGAATGCAGATCTCTCAAACACACCGCCTTTAATAGATTCTTCGCCATCCGCTGGGCTTCATTTGTCAAATGTCACCCGGCTGTGACATTTCCCACGGTGTCAACCTACAAGTGCATTAAAAAAGGGATGCATTTTAAAGATACCAAGGGGAAAATCATAAATACAACATACACACATGCACCTTTCTACAAATTGCTTTAGTATCATCTTAGCCATCAAGAAGAAATCAACTAGAATCAGCTGTGATTCGAAACCGGGCCTTGTATAATTTTGTATTACAAAACTTTAGTGCAATACTGTATGTATGCGTGCGTGCGTGCATATATATAAAAACTTTTTTTGTCCATATTTACTGTGGTCTTTTAAGTCTTTGTGACCGTCTACAACATGTGTCACTGTAATTCCCTGAAAGAACTGGGTTTTGTCTTTATCCATTGCTATGAAATGTGCTAAAATTACATTAAAGTTGACTTACCAGTGTTATTTTGTATCACTGATTTACATAGTCTTTATTAATATTTTTACATTTTTATATTTTCTGATTTAATTTAAATTTTAGTCAAGTTTTAGTTATTTTTATATTATTTTTATTAGTTTTTATTTTTTAATGTCTACATAGTTTTAATTCATTTTTATCTAAGATTTAGTTTGTTATTTTAGTACGTCAATTTAGTAAACTAAATAAAAATGAGAAATGTCTGACATAAAATAAAATATTCTTTTATTTATGCATTTACATTTTGTTGCTTTCATTACAATTTTAAAGTTTTACTAAT
This sequence comes from Tor tambroides, assembly GCA_021397915.2. NCBI lineage: Eukaryota > Metazoa > Chordata > Actinopteri > Cypriniformes > Cyprinidae > Tor > Tor tambroides. Next base: position 8,066 of record JAFVLL020044570.1, on the reverse strand, counting down.
TTTATTGTCATTTATATTATTATTATTATTTTTTAAACATCTGTTGTTGTTGTTTTATTTCCGTTTTAGTTATTTTAGTACATTGAGTTAAACTAAAGAAATGTCACCTTGGCAAAGCTAAAATGTAATACGTTTACATTTTTTATATTTTCTTTTTTCATTTGTAGTTAATGTTCTTTATTTTGTTGTGTCTGTCATTTATTATTATTATTATTATTATTTATGTCTATATAGTTAGTTTTTATTAATTAGTTTTAGTGTTTTAGCACAAGTTAAAATAAATGAACATAAGAAATGTTGCCATGGCAACCGGCTCAAATAAAATAAGTTATTTACATTATTTTATTTCACTCAGTTTATTTTATGTTTTTTTGTATTTATGGTTTTAGTTTTCGTTAACTATAACAACCCTGCCTCACACAAAAGCACAAAATCTCCTTGACACAGCAAAGAAATGATGACGGCTCATTGTATTTAGTCAGTGCCGGAGAAGAAAGCGATAGAGCGAGAGAGTCAGTGAAGGGGAGAGAGTTGAGAGAGAAGGGCTCCCCAGCGGGTTTACTGATGAGCAGGCATGCAGGGAGGCTGGGGGGGCTCAGCTGGGGCTGTTTGCCCAGCAGTGAACACCCGTCATCAAGGAGCTCATAAAATATTAATCCAGCACACAAAGACGGGAAGAAGACGGACAGAGTGACCAGAGAAAGACGGAGCGAGAGGGAGAGAGACTGATGCAGGCTGAGCGTAATGAATGGACCGAGAGCGAGGGAGGGGGCCGTGGGGTGAAAGGGTGACATGCAGTAATTGGGGGGAAATCTGCGCGGCGGTGGGTGGAAACCATTATTGGCAGGTGGAACAAAAATGGACGAAATAACGAAGCGAGGGGGAGGAGAGCAAGGAGGAGATGCGGCGAGCAATAAGATGAGAATTGGCACTCATTTAATTACAATTGCTTTAAAATAAAACGGTTCTCATGACAATGGCACGGAATTAGAAATAGCAGCGCGCTTCCGACTGCGGAGGGCCGAGTTTGGAGGAATGGGCTCGGAGCGTATGTTCACATAAGAAGTTTTGGCAGGAAGCGCAGCGCCCAACAGTTGTCTGTTTACACTCCTGGAGCCAAGGACTGGGCCCACAACAGAACAATGCTGATTTGTTAGGAGGACTCTAAGCGGCTCTTCATGTCCAAATACGCGCTGGCACACAAGGACAGGCAGTGAACAGAGACCGCGCACACATCCAGACACGCACACATGCGCATCCACACCGGATCAGACATCAATACATATCCAGAGTGTTAATATTCCGGAACAGAGGGCAAAGCTCTTAGGGATGCCTGAAAGCAATGATCAATTTTATTCAGAAAGCTGCCTGCGGGATGCGTGTCACACTAGGGACGGCGTTTAAAGTTAAAAGAGAGGCCAATGGCTAACAAACAAGGTTCATCCAGAAACGGGTGATCTAATGTGCTGCTTATGCTCTGATTAAAGGATTAGGTTACCTAAAAATAAAACTTCTGTCATCGTTTACTCACCCTCATGTCGGCCCGATCCCGTATGCTGATATTTTTAACACAGCAGATGTGTTAAAAATATGACGAGTCTAAACGCTATCCTTTTTTAGAGTGAGCACATCATACAAACTCCAAAAAGGACCAGAGAAAACATTGGAAAACCTAATAAAAGTAGATCATACGACTCGGAAAGTCATAAAGTGGGTTTGTGTGAGGTACTACAGGTAAAAGTTGAGTTAGGTAAAAGTTATTTGTACAAGAAAATCCCTCAAAAAAAAAAAAAAAAAAAAAAAAAAAAAAAAAATACTCATAAAAGGTGAGTTAACCAGTTGCAATATTCTGAAGGGCGATGACATTAGACAGCTGCAGTGGAGGGCAACTTTATTTACATTTATGCACTTGGCAGATGCTTTTATCCGAAGTGTACATTTTAAGTTCATGCTTATGAACTGAACCCTTGACCTTGGTGTTGCTAGCATCATGCTACATTGTTTGAGATACAGGAATGCAATTATAAATGAATGAATGAATGAATAAGGGTTTCCCCCTTACACAAAGTCATATGGACAACTTTGTGTGTTTTATTTATTTTATATTTTTATTTTTTTGCCCTTTTCAACAATGGAAGTGTTTATGTGTGGAGTGAAACTTCCAAATTTCTCCTGTCCACAGAAAAATATCAGCAAAATTGACTTTCATTTGTTTCAGTTTTTTTCCCCCATTTCCTCCATTCCCCCAAATGTGCATTTTCATTTTTGAGTAAACTACACTTTTAAGAACACCAATGTTTCAGAAAAGTTAGAAAGAGGAAATCAACAGCAGATAAATAGGACAGGATGAGAACACTTGGCCGGACACACATTTACCCTGTGTCTCAAAAATAAAGACCTTGTCAGCAAGTTTGTGAACTTTGTGGTTTGCCTGATGATGCCAATGACTCAAAAAACGAATTCAGTTCACACCTCGTGCACTTTGCAGAACCTGTGGCTGAATCAAAAACAAAACAATGACATTTACTTGCAAAGCAAAACCACACAGGACGAGCATCAGAGAGAAACAGAGTGGAAAAGACAAGCAACGGAGTGATTGAACAGTGTTACTTTAGCATCATTGATAGACTACTATAGTTTTAGATTCATTAAAATAATTATATATATATATATATATATATATATATATATATATATATACACACACACATATACTGTTTCACTTTTTTACAGTTTTACAACAAAAGCTTTCACAACAAAAAAAAAATTGTGTATTTTTTATTATTTTCTTTTTTTATTTATTAGTTTAAATATATATATATATATATATATAATTATTTTTGTACTTAAAGTTAAACTAAACAAAAAGGATAAACGTTGCCGTGGCAATTATCTGAAATAAAATAAGTTAAAGGAGAGATGTAGGATAAAAAAAATTCACGAATAGATATGACCATATTTCCCCGGGGTGATTGATTACATTAAGTAGGCTACTACAAACATTTTTGTATTACAAGTTTTCTGAAATGTCATGTTTGAATATGCAAATGATCCACTGTCTAATTAAATATGCACTAATTTACATACATTGCCACCACAAAAGCAAGAAAAAATACATTGTCAACATGTTTTTAGGAATACAATGTTGTATACAATTAGGAAAATGAAAAAAAAATCTCTGTAAAACCTTCAGAATATAGAATATAGGAATAAAACTGTCAAGTTTGGTGAATGGAAGACCTGCTGAAGCGGAGATTTTGTCAGTGCAGGAGAAAAAAAAACTCATTTTGAGAAAATGGCCTTTAAAGGCATGTATTGTCATAGAAATCTACAGATGCAATAAATTAAACACTTAAAATCTATTTTGCATGTTTTCTTTCCACTAGTCGAGTAACGAAAAGTTCTTTATGGCTTTAGTTACTGATAATAACCTTGTTGAAACGAGTGAAAACACGAATGCAGAAGAAAGCGTGCATGCATGTGCCCGTCTCTATTGCTGCATGCCTGGCAGTGCCCGAAAAGCGTCTCTCTCTCAGTCAAGGGCACCCAAACTTCACTCCATATTCCTCCCTCTCCCTCTCTCGTTTGACTTCTTTTTCCATCATTCCCGACACAGAACGTTCCAGTCACGGAAAGCCGCTTAAATGCGCAAATCGCATGCCTATTACAATATCAAAGCGAGACTTGATAAAGATGACAGTGTGTGTGTTAACGGAAGCGCCGTGACCTCCCCGTGTGTTGGACGCCTCTCGTCATGGCCTGAATGGCGCTTCTGTGGCTGGACATGACCGCTGACCTCTTTCTGCTGCAGTTTCCTTTTTACATGACGAGCCAAATATCCAGCTCTCTCTGTGCACTCTGAGTGGAATAATAAGTCGTCACTGGATTCCCGAGGACGTTTCGTTTGCGTTTCATTGCCAGAAGCCCCCGAGGCTACAGCAGACGAGAAATAAGTTTTCCTGCACCTCACACGCGATATTAAAGTGTCCTCTTCGGAACGCTTCGTCACAGCAGTTGGGATACGTTAATTGACTATGAATTGAATATATGAATAATTGATGTGTTGTAGCAAATTTGAGCGGTAGGAGAAAAACAGCAGAAAATGGGACTAAAAAAAGAATAAATTAGGCGACTTTGTAGTATGAAACACAATAGTGCTTTGAAAAAGCCAGATTAAAACAGAGGAATACGTGCAACTACACTTCACGTCTTCTGATGAAAATGTGTGCTTTGCATGTGCAAAAGGTATTCTGTGTGGTTGCTAGGGCAGTTACTAGGCAAGTCCACCCTCAGGTTTCTACGATATTCTGGTCTCTAGATATGATTTGGGTGAATATGGGATTTTTTTTTCCAGTTTTATTGTTCACCAGGCAAAAATCAAAGTTTTATTGCTTAGGAAAGTACTGGCACACCTTTCCTCAACGCAGTGCATGATTTGAGGTATCAATCATGTCTGCAGCACAAACTGTGTGGGACAAACGGCACCAATTTTTAGGGATTTAAACAAATGATGTTAGCCTTAGCAAGCACATGCTATTATCCAATAATAACTTGGCTTAACCTGATTCAATTGACTATAGTTTCACATTTTAGAAATGGGTTTCCTTAAAATAAATTTAGCATGTAGACCAAACTCAAATACCTTGTTTGTTGCATGAATTGAGAACTGAACTGAATTGAGTCCAAATGTCTCCAAATGAAAGATGTGTCAAAAAAAACTGAATAAGCCTCAGGTTAACAGTACTAGCTACCAATAATGCATATTAGCAAGATAGCAAGCTTTTTTCTTTTTTTTTACTTTATGTAATGTATTGGATAAACAAGGTACAAGAGACTGGTCAATGTATTGGTTTGTGCAGACATCATATACATTTAAAAAAAAGATTTTTTTTCATTTTCATTTTGCAGTTTAATTTATTAAGCAAGTTAAAGCAGCAATTCTGTTTTCATGACATTTGCATTCAATTTCTTTACATGCAACCCACTTAAATTTGTAAAATGGAGGTTGACTTAATCTGAGAATCATTGTTTTTTCATTAACTAAAACTAGACAGTTGAGAGTAAATGTGTTCTTTTATGCATTTTTAACTATAGGAATACCTGTTAGTGTTTACGGTTAAGTTATGTTAGATTTTTAAGAGTTTCTGTTGACCTGCTGTGGTTGTCATAGAGCTGTAGAGAGATTGAGGTTAATTTGTGGGATGAATACACAGATGCATGATACTTTGCGTAATCAACAATAGCTTGTAGCTTCTTACTTTTTCCAATGCATTTGCATGCAAAACGTGCTCTGCTAACTATTCATCTTAACTAGATAAGATGAATTACTGTCAGGGCCACCGTTTCCTATATATAGAATAGTCTGCAAATTGTATACGGTCATCGGCTCATCCTCCTTGTCAGACAATCAAAAAACACTTGCATGCAACATCCTCCCACATCCTCCACTCTTCACCACAGTGAGAACCTCTGGAAACTGTTTACAATATACTTTAACTTAACATTGATCACTGAACAAGTGTTTACATTTACTCAAAAACATTTGCATATACTGGATTCTACTCAAAATAATTGAGCTGATATAACTAAAAACATTGACAAAGTTCAAAAATGTTGTGTTTGCAATGATTTAGATAAAAGTAATATAAATGCTGATTTGGTGTCCAGAAAACATTTCTTTTTATTAGTGTTGAAAACAGCTGTTTGATATTTTTGTGGAAACTGTGACCTTTAAAATTCTGTGATGAACAGAAAGTTAAAAAAAAAAACAGCATTTATTTGAAAGAGAAATATTTTGTACACTCTAAAAAATTCTGGGCTATTTTTTTAACCCAAATGCTGGGTTCAGCTTGTTGGGTCATTTTATTGGGTTATGTTTAATATTTTTACCCAGGTGCTGGGTCATTTTAATGCTGGGTTATTTTTTTCTACATAACCTCTGGGTTGACCCTGTCTCCGGTGAAACTTCATAACACAGATGCTTAGAACGCAGGCTTTTTAAGTCCACAGGAGAGAGCGGTTCTCAGCACCACTACCGCCGATTTGGTGCATGCTTTCTGGGAAATAAAGGTTTGTATACATTTTATTTCATTTATAAAGTCTTTAATGTGGTGTAAATTATACAGTATTATTTTACGCAACGCAACATAAGGAGTCATAAGGATGCAGTCAGCTGCATCAGCTGTGGTCGTTTCGCGATGGAAACGCCTTTGCCTTGTATAAATGGATTTTATTCGTTATAATACTGAGTGTAATTTAATTTGATGTTAAAATATGTTCTCTAATCTCAGTACTGTTTGTTTTTGGGTGGGTTTTGGAGTCAGTCATGCCATCTCTCAGCTACGAGTGAAACACGAGGCTGAGGTCTAAAGTTCGCAGTTCCCCCACGAACAGCAGCCCTTCACCGGCTCAGATTTCGGCGACACACCGGCACGAGAATTAGCACTATTTCGGTAAAGAGTGATTACAAAGAACGTTTGAATACACTTAAATTTAAATGCTACCTTTAAATGTGCTTTTTTTATTTCTAAAATGCTTGTTAAACGAGTTTAAATGTATGTAATATTGTAAACTATGCTTTATTCACCCAAATAAATTCAATTTGTCTTGTATTTTGTCTATGGGTGTTCTTGCTTAATAATAAATGTTCATCTTTTGATTATTGCTGTTGCCTCTAGTAATTCTGTGTGTGATTTTATAAGCCAGCAATATAATAATTTTGTAACAATAGATGACTTAAATTAAACAACCCGGCATGGTGGGTAAAAACGTTTAACCCAACCAGCTGGGTCAAAATAACCCAGCATGTTTTCTGTCCAATATTTACAAAGCGCTGGGTTGCCAAATAACCCAAGTTGGGTTGTTTTTAACCCAGTATTTTTTAGAGTGTAACATCATAAATGTCAATTATGATCAATTTAATACAGTACATCCATGCTGAATAAAAGTATTAATATTAATTTCTTTGAAAAATCATCTTACTGGGCCCAAACTTTAATGGTAGCGTATGTCTAAAACTAAAAAAAAAAATTTTTTATAAAAAATAAATCAGCATATCACCATAACATTAACACAAAAACAACTAGAAAAGAATCAGAAAGTCAACTAAATATCTAAATACTACATTAAACACTAATAATTTTCCTCTTTCTTCATCCATCTCAGAAACACATAAAACAACACTTAAATTTACACTCCCAATCTAGTCCCTTGCAAAGCATGCTGGGAACTGGAAATTCACTGCCCAGTTTCAGGTAATGCAACAAAAATTAATAATGAAGAGGTACACAAATGACTTTCAGTGCAACGAAATCTTGACAAAAAGAATTGGGTAGCTCATTTATTTCTGAACAAGCAGCAATATATATATATATATATATATATATATATATATATATATATATTTCTCGAGTGCACCACTAATGAGTTCGGTTCTGTCTTTTTCCATGCTGGTTATCAGGGTCTCTCTTTACCCAAAACAACGACATTGCCATGCTAGTGCTCACTTGAGCTCAACTTCTGCAGACGTAGCCCTGAAGGGCAGACCCACACAATCTAATGCTGTTATCTTGCTGTAGTAGTTGTGGCCCGTCCCCAATCCCCTCTCAATCCAAAAAGGAATCTGAAACCCTGTAATGTTTACTGCGACCCTCAGTACAGTATCCAAACGCCCGAGGCAACATACACAGTGAAAGAATGATGGGGGGCGGGTGAGTAACCGCGGCTGACAGCTCACCTCAACCCCATCAATGTGGCAAAACAGGTTTGACAACGAAGGAAAACAACATGGCAGTGGAACAAGAGAACATATTTGATCCATGAAAACTCTCAATTACTTGGAAACGGCTGTTATTGCACCACAATCCCCATCTCTAAAAAATTTTTTTAAAAATCTTCTTTTATTACCACAACCTACAGTGTGCCACGAGACCCTGGCAGCATCATCATAAATCAAAAGAGATTCAATTATAGAGAAACACATTGGAACGCAATCGTATCAGAACTGCAAAATGGGAGCAGAAGACAATTTTTGGGCTTTATAGTGGGGAAGAATAAGCAATCACTCA
>JAFVLL020044567.1:0-27732 GCA_021397915.2 Tor tambroides | reverse complement strand
GGCTGCCCTTTTAAAGCCAAAATCTCCACCTCTTAATTGATTTTCTCATAATTAACTCAGTCTGCTCATCGATTTTCCCCTCAGCGGAGATTCAGTCTGTGTGGCGGCGGACACTTACGGCCATGCTGAGGCCGCGTGATGGTATTGTTACAACGTCGTTATCAAGGATAGGCCGCCAAACAAATATCGACTATATTGATTACAAAGCTTCCCAAAGGAGTAAATACCAAGTCCCGATTTTCCACAAGTCAAGAGACAAAACAGAAGCTCGCGCGCCTATACGCGCGTAACCGCGCACAATTAGGCTAGTCTAATAAATAAAATGTTAATACAAAACCATCACAACAAAGCCATGCTTTAAAAAAAAAAGCTTTAAGGGCTGAAACATTTTAACCTCAATTTTGCAAACGTTCGTCAAAAAAACTGCAAAATAAAGCCTTGCAATTTGACCTATTACATTAGCATTAGGTGACACCCAAACGGTAGGCTATTTCATTCTAGCGATAAAAAAAACAGTTTAGGTGAAACAATTAGCCTATAAAGCTGTGTCCTTTCGCAAACATACTCCTCCCTTATCATAATAATCGCTAATAGTGGAGTTTTAGGTTTGCAGTTTTAAAACAAACAGCAGTAATGGCCAAAAAAAGCTTAACAGAAGCTTTGCTTCATTCAAGGTGGCAGAAAGCTGTGTATTTATCATCCCGCGACAAATCTGAACATTGCAAGATGTTCGCAGGAGCATGACTGTAAAAACGAGGGCATGCATATTTCACAGGGAGATCTCCGCTGTTCAAATCAAATATTCCCGCGATGCCCTGCGCCAATTACAGCATGCAGAGAAACACAAGCACCGGCACCGAGAGAGAGGGTTGTCTCATGAATTCATTTCTATCTAATCAATAAAAAGAAAACCCCGGTCCGAGCAAGAAATCATTACAGGCAATAACCCTGTCCGCCTCTGTCCTTCTCGCTCTGTGCTGGACGGGTTTAAACGAGACGGGACAACTTTAACGTGAATCGTTTTGATGGAATATAACGGCAGAGAAACGGCAGAAAGTACAAACAAATATACATTAGGGAGGAAAAAAATAGAGTGAGTGAAGGGTAGAAGGATGACGTCATGGAATGGAAAAGTTGTACATACGCAAAAGAATAAATGTATGAAGCTGTGAGTTTGTTTACACAACATTACCAGCGTTTCCATCGATGATGAACGCGGCAGTCTGCGTCACGCCAAGAGCTGCTCGGACACCGAAAAGAGTCGGACACAGCAAAACGGAGGAGAGAGGCCAGATATTTTGGGGGTGGTTTGGTTAGGGGGGTACTGAAAGGGAATCGGGTGAGGAGCCTGAATTTGAAATTGGGGCGAAAGGTGAGGGGGTCGGGCGGAGGGTGTGTGCTCGTGCGCAAATCCTTCATGTGTCTCGCTCTACCTCCAGCGGTTTCCATGACTACGCGTTGACCGCTGAAAAAGGCGCAAAAGCGCATCTGTTTGGGCGAGAATGAGAGAAAAGCAGCAGAAGTGTTTAGAGTGTAGATTTTAATCTTCATTTTCCCCTTATACGTTTGATTACATCAGTATATGTTTTGCGTAGGCTTGACTAGGATTGATCAGCCATATAGCTGCCATCTACTGGTGAAATGACTGAACTGCACACAAAACGCAGTGACGGCTCGGAGTGTAGGCCTCTCTCCAAAACACTGCTCTAAGCAAATTAGTATAGACATAGTTACATTTACACCCTATGAGAAGTTATTAATGAATAGTTACATTTACAGCTATGCGTTTAATGCATTTTCTCCCTTAAGAATATCAAAGTCAATAGACACACCTGAATTCTTCAGCACCACAGACAGAGCCCTAACTAACCAACCCACGGACACTCCTAGTCCGAAATATTCATTTTTCCCCTCCCTCTGACCTAAGATAGGTTTTGATTATGACTTAAAGGAATAGTTCACCCCAAAATGAAAATTGTCATCATTTACTCACTCGTTCCAAACCTGTATAAGTTTCTTTCTTATGTTGAACACAAAAGAAGATATTTTGAAGAACCAAACAGTTGGCCTCTGCTGACTTCCATAGTAGGGAAAGAAATACTATGGAAGTCAATGGGGACCATCAACTGTTTGATTACCTGCATTCCTCAAAATATCTTATGTTCAACATAAGAAAAAAAAAAAACTCATACCAGGTTTGGAACAAGTGAGTACATGACGAAAAAAATTTTCATTTTTGTGTGAACTGTTCTCTTTAATGGATAAAGCAAAATCTCAGTTCAAGAGAAAGGTGTTTGGTGTTGCTGTTAGGTTAGTAGAAGCTCAAACCTTCTGAGCCAGCAATTCTTTAAACGCAGGGACCATTTAGCTCAGTCAGCAGCTTCTATTAAGAAAAAAAAAAATACAAACATCTAAATGATGTACAAATAATAATTTAAAATCAATGAACTTAAAAAAAAAAAACAGAGAAAACACTGATAAACAATAACCATAAAAATTATTGCACAACAATTTATGCACACTTTTAAATGTTAAATATGCATGTTACCTTCCTCCACTATATAATTATAATAGCATTAAACTACACACTGCTTGCACATTGTATCATGCATATTTTGTGTCGAATATATTCATATATAAACATCTGATACGTTAATTATTCTTAACGTATCAGATGTATTCTGTACTATACGGTATAATGAAAGTTTTAGTGATTATGGGTGCTGGTATATAATGTTATTTAAACTATCATGAATTAACTGGAGAAAGGGATTTGGCCAGAACATTTTCAAAAACTGAAATTAAACGTCTTTTAGCACACAGTATCAGAAAGATTATTTTCTGACAGGACTTTATTAAGAATTATATAGTTACATAAATGTACATATTCCAAAACAAAATCAAGTAATATTATTTTAAACAAAAACATGAAAACAAAAGCGTTCAATGTTCCACTCCCAATTCACTTACATCAGTGACATGACAGGACTGTTCCAAATTGAATTACCACTAAATACTACTGAACTTTTATCTTCTTTGCATTTTTGTCTTAAGAATACAAATATAACAAAAAGGGTCAATACATTCTTTCTTTATAAGAACACACTAGTCCGGAAACATGACTAGAGGTTAATCCAGTTGCGTGTCAAATCAGTGGACATCTAATTATAATTAACTATCGTTTTTCTATCATCAGTTTACAAAGGCATCCAAAGGCCTTGATAATCCAAGACCATGTTTCTGAGACAAAATAACAGATGTTGGGACACATGTAATCTCCCAGTGGTGCACACTGTAGAAAGTCCTTGTTGTAAAAAAACAGAGTTAACCTCTGTTCTGTCTTGTGGTATTTCCCCATCCTCAATACAGCTTCAAATTTGGCAACTTTGATAGATTTGTTCCAGTCAGGTAGTGTATGAAGGATTTCCAAAGTTATCCAAGTTGACTTTTATAAGCAGTACAACAGAGCACTCTGGAGCAGTTCAATTACACAACATATTAAACGGTCCAATGGTGGAAGTGTACATTTGGTCATCTGAAGCATTGTTACCAGCTCGAACTCTTAAGAATTAAGTTACCATTCAATCTTTCAAAACCTTTTCAAACAGAAGATATAATAAAAATAAAAATCCTGACATAATTGATCTTTTTGTTAACTATACATTTGAATGTTTATTTGTATATCCTTTTGGGTTACATATTTGTTGTGTATTCCCATCATTCCTATCTTTTAATCAAAGAGGTTATTTTAAATTTCCCAAACAAAGTTAAACACATAATTTGAATTCAATGGTTCATTGTATGTCATCACATTTGGAAAAAAACTTTTATCCACATACCACCTGTGGCAGACCAAGTGGTACAGATGCAGAACCTCCGTCTTTTGTTTTCTATGGGTGTGCATTTGTCCATGTTTAAACTGACCTGCAGTAGAGAGAGAGACAGCCCTATATTTGAACATAACCTCTGAACACTCAAGAATCATTTTTCCTTCAGAAACAGTCAGTGTCCAACAAAACGGCTGCCCAGTTTAATCTAGACTCTTCCAGCAGGCTCTCGTTCCCAGGGTCACCAAAACTCAATGGGCAATGAAATAAAAAGGCAAAACATCTTCTTCATCATCATAGTTGAAGGTCCCAAGTGAAACTGACATTTCTCAGGGCCTGTGAAGGAAACATGAAATACATTACTTAATACATATGGGAACAAAATATACTTTAATATCAAGACTTTGTGGGATTTAAACTGGGGTCTGAGGTCCCTCGGGGGCCACAAGGGGTTGCTGAGGGGTTCAGGGAATTTTATTTAGGCTGCCAAAGCTAATGTAACTAATAATGTAACTACCATTAACTAAAGATAATAAAGATATTTTAACTAGTGCTGTCAAATGATTAATCGCATCCAAAATAAAAGTTTGTTTACATAATATATGTGCGCACTGTGTTTATTTATGTATATATAAATACACACACATACCATATATATTTTTAAAATATTTCCATGTATATACATTTATATATTTATATTATTATATTCTATATTATATATACATATATTTAATACGAAAAATGTTATGTTTATATAAATATATACACATGCATGTGTTTGTATTTATATATACACATAAATATACACAGTACACACACATTATGTAAACAAACTAATTTTAACATTCACGGAAAGTGATTATAATATTATATACTATTGATAATATTTATGTATCTTATGTTCTCGTTAAAACTGATTTGGAATGATGTTTATTGTGAAAAGGGCTATCCAAATAAATAATAAAATTAATAAAAAATTTTTTTATAAAAGTTAAAACCAAGCAAAGATTTTCTAGATAATATTTTAAAAATATTTATTTTGGCTTTAGTACAATGACAGCATAAAAAATAATTATTTAATAATATATAATTATTTAACTTTGGAAAAACGCTTTCTTTGTTAAGGTTCTCACCAGTGTTGTTTTTGTTAAATAAAACTATGAACGTTGTTTTGGTTAATTCACATAAAGCTTAAATAAAAAAAATAAATAAATAAAAAAAATAGATAGCAGAAATATAGCCTTGGCAACTGAAAAAGAGTTTAAGCTGAAGTAAAATTACAAATAAAATAAATACAATGAAAAAAAAAACTTAACAGAAATATAAAAAAAAATATTAAAATATCATTATAAGTACATAAAAAAAACTGTAACCTAAACGTACTAAAACAAAAATAACATAACAGTATATAAATAATGTTAAAATAAATAACACTTTCTCACATTGTATAAAAGGGGACAAGACAAAATTGTTTTCTAATGCCCTCTGGTGGTTACATGCTAATATAGAGGCAAGAGAGGGAGTATATATAAAATTCTACATTCAACTGTAATGTATCAGACCACAATCCCCCCCACAAATTCAAATCCATAAAAAAGCACTTACAAACTTTGTGTTCCCCAGTTTGTCCCATTATGTGTCTGGCTTCTGAGCAACAGCTTCCTGCCCTCCTCGAAGTCATCCTGATCCACACTGACAAGCAGCCGGACCCCCTCCTGCCCCGCTGCCCTTTTCAAAGAGTCTGTGATGAAGACTCCTTTCAGTGCCTCGAGCAGCGCCCCGCTCATATAGTCTGCCCAGAAGGCATCCAGGTTGGAAAGTTCCGTGAACTTGATATCACAAACAATAGAGCCCAGATCCCGGGTACGGAGCAGCATGCTCGCTCGGCTGAACAGTTCAAATTGCCTCTCCAACGGCTGCTGCTTGTCTGAAGAAACTCCTCCACGAAGGGCTGACTCGTGCTCCAAATACTCCGCACGCACACGTAGCCGGACATCTGAGAGCGGAAGAGTGTTGGAGACAGAGAAAGAGAGGAGGGTGGGATGAAGGATGAAGGGTGGCATGCAAAGGGGCAAAGAAAATCATGAGGGGATAGAGATGGATTTGTGAAGATTCAGTGTGTGAAGGGTTTTTTGCAGCAAGGATGGAGAGAAACAAGAAAAACAGTAGCAGGAGGAAAGGGGAAGAACACGAGAAATGACAGATCAGTGGAGGGGGTCAAAAGGAGGGCAAAAAGTACAGTGATAATGAGACTTGACATTCAGTTTATTTGCTTATATCCAAAAATTGGTTGAAAAATAACTAAGATTAGCACTGATACATTCGCTTAAAAAAAAAGTTCTTGCCCTATTTGAATTTTGATTGGTTATTTACGGACAAAGCGTATTAAACCAGAAGGCACAAAAGTCAAACTCTTTCTGGTACGGCATCAGCTCTGAGATCTACTGAGGTCAACATCCTCAAAATTGTTAGAGATCGAGATTTTTGGAGTTGATTGACCCTGATTTTTCACTTGTAGTCAGTGAGGCTACAAGTGAAACCAGTAAGCTGATTCAGGTTTTGCACTTGAGATTGGATAAATTCATCATGAGGTGGCTTTCAAATTATTTGCAGGCACACAGGACTTGGAAACACATTGGTAAAGTCCAACATGTTTACTGAACATTGCACTTGTATCACAAAGACGAGGAAGATTTAAAGCACATGATCTGAGGCTGTTCAGAAAGTTCAGGTGGATTGAAAGCACCTCGAGCAAAATCCAGAGATGGGCTCGCATTTGAGTTTCAGGCGACAGATCTGGTGATATTTACGGATTAGATCCGAATTTATGCAGGTTGGCTTTACCAAACAGTGGAGGTAGAACTGATGTCATGCAACAGCACAGGGAACAGAGACGGCAAAATACGATTGGAGTATACATACTGAACCAGAGCTTCGCAGTGATGTCATTTCCTTTCATGTCATTAGCTCAGAGGTCAGAGGAGGAAGTGGATCCATCAATCTTCAGAACATTGCTGCAACACAAATCCAACCTTTCTACAACCAAAGCTCCAATGCAAACTCCACCTTTTTGCATGTTGGGATGTTTACAAAGCAACAGTGAATATGAAAAACTAACCATTAACGTAGAGAGTAAGCGACTGAGTGACACTTATTCATTAGTGAAAATAAAACATTGTTTAAATGTTGAATATACTGTATTTATGGATTGCCTGTGAACAGCAGCACTTCAGGAATTATAATTTTGTCCCAATTTTATTCATAAAGTGACTGGAGTTAAATACCCGACTGGACACTTTCCCTTCATTCTATAATCAATCAGGTATACAGTATAGGACTTAGCTAGTAAATAATGACATATAGTTAAATATTTTTAAATATAAGTACACTACTGTTCAAAGATTTGGGGTAAGTACCTAAGAAATTAATACTTATGAACTTATTTAGCACTGACTCATTAAACTGATCAAAAGTGAGAAATACAGACTTTCACATTGTTTCAAATATTAAGCAGCACAATTGTTTTCAACATGAATAAATAGAATCATAAATCAGCATATTAGAGAAAGCATCAATTTAACATTGAAGACTGCAATCATGGCTGCTGAAAATTAGCTTTGCCATCACAGGAATAGGTGACACTTTATTTGAAGGTGTCCTTGTTACACGTTACATGTATTTACTATTATAACAACAATAAATTATGCATAATTATATGCAAGTAACCCTAATCCAAACCCTCATCCTAACACTAACCACACAGTAAGTACATGTAGTTAATTAATATTACTTAGTATTTAAATGTATAATTACACTGTAACAAGGACACCTTAAAATAAAGCATAAACCAGGAATAAATTACATTTTAAAATCTATTGAAATAGAAAAAGTTTCAAACCATTTTTTTACCCCAAATTTTTGAATGGTACTGTAATTACAAGATTTTTCAAATGCAAGCGAGAAATGCGGACCAGGATTGATGTGATAGTGTAACTCTATGCATGTATATACATTGCTGCAAATGCTTTGGCAATGTAATGCTTTCTTTTACCATGCCAATAAGGACTTTTGAATCTTGAATCATGTAAATGTACTGAAAGTTTGATTAAAATAATTTAAAAACAAATCTTTCGCACAATGGTCTTTACTAAAATACACTGTTCAGAGTTTATCCATTTCTGATGAAGAATAAACGTAACACTTGACAAGGAAACCAGCCAAAACAAGGCTTTAAATTTAGACTGATATTGTAGCTATAATGGTGGTCTCTCAAATATAATTTGTAATGCAGGTTTGAAAGCAGACTCGAAACACAAGAGTTCTTTAACGTTCTTTTAAACACAGCACACATTTACAGAGGACTTTTAGTTCCATTAAACACACATTATCAGAGCTCCTCATAAACTAATACAGGACATTGGTTTTTCTCAGCTTCTAGTTTCAGTACACAGAAGGTACTTAGAATAAGCGGCACAGTGTAGGTTTTTCTGTCAATATATTTAATGCCCCCCCTTGTAAGCGTTACGTTTTTTGTGCATTTTGTGCATCCCAGAGCATTTCAGAAAAATAACATGTATTCACAAATAATCAGATATTATATGTTGTTGAAGATGTTGGAAATTTCTTCTTACAAACAAACAGTAACTATTTTTCTAAAAATCAAATAAAAATGTTGTGCGTCATTTTATGGGGTGTTGCTCCATGCGAAGAGCTTCCACACTTATTTCGATCCCTCTTTCCTGCTGAACAACAAACCAAGATGGAGGGAGAGAAATGAGGGCATAAGGCTGACCGACTGCACACATAGATCAGGGTCAAGCTTTTCTTTTGATTGTTTTTTTTTTTTTTTCTTTCATTCTCTCCCTCTCTTAGTATGTGAGGATGGCCAACTTGTTTTTGTTCCTGACACTTGAGTCAGTATGTTTTTCAACTGTGGACATAGAGAAAGGAGAGGAAGAGAGAGAGAGAGAAACAAGCAGTTTTGGATGAATGTTGTTGCAACAGTTTTGCCATATCTTATTTTTTGGTCAAGCAGGCAAAGTTCATATGCACAATCTTTTGTCTGTGTGTAAAAGCAACATTTTCTAGTTCATTCCTATGGAGACTGCAGGTTTAAACCTCTTTGGTCGAGAATGAGCTTATCAGACTACTATTTTACTAACTTTACAACCAGTGTCTACTTCAATTCTACAAAAATCAAAAAACACTGGCAGAATTTGATTTAATAAATTAAGGTATCTGTTAAATTTCAATTAAAATTTCCAATGCTGAAAGCCTAACACAAATACAAAACACTGGGATGGGTCTAAACAAGAACTGTTGGGTCATTTTCCTCAGAACTGCTCCAGCAAAGGGTTCACAGAGGATGATTTTTCAAGGACAAATCATTGCAAAACTGAGCTTTGGGGCTGAGTTTGGTCAACGACTGTAGAATGGTTTGTTTTTGAACATAAAATGTGTTGAATTAGAGTCGTGTAATGTAATGTTGCATTACAGGCAAATTAACAGGACACACCCAATGGACTCCCAGAATTTTCCAAGGAATTTTTCATGAGTCAGTTCTGTGAAACATTGAGGCCAACAACCCCTCCAGAGAGGATTTTGTTCCTATTTGTTCCCAAATCAAGTTCATAGTTTAGCACATGTAATTGGGGAAGTGGACAGCAACAACTGAAAACTGACATTTGAACACAGAGTATTAGATTCGCCCCTCGTCCTATGCGAGTTAGGAAGGGGGTTCTTTACCTTAGGACATGGACCAGGCGCGTGAGTTAAAGCACACACAAGTCTTGACTGTGTGTGATCGGACAGAGCGGACAGCACACACTTGTTTTTGTTGTGAGCTCTGTCTCTTTCACTCTATCCATTCTCCTGCTTTTTCTACTCAATCTTGAGTCAACCTGCCAAGATCAAATGCGGAGTCAACACAGCAAACAGCATGTTCAGCTAGTTCAGGTGTAAAACAAAGGTGAAAGTTCATAGGTCAATCATGACACAGAAGGATTGTAATGTTGGAAGTTGTATGGCAGAATCTGAATAACAGGGAGGATCTCGTAGTGAATAGAATGCATTCAAATTGACCATAAGATTGAAGCTTGATTTATGAACGCTTTATAGGTTTTAAAAAAAAAAAAAAAAAAAGCTCAGTGCAGTGTAATCTAATGTTTAAGGGACAGGTGAAGTATGTTAGGGCACAAAGGGTTCTCATCTCACTAAACAAAAGGTCAGTGCAGATAGTAGATTAGCTTTGGCTGCATCAAAGCTCAGTTACAGAAGAGAGAGGATCGATGCTTTAAATAAGAAGTGGACTGACAATAATCAGTGTTTTACTGGACATGAGACACCAGGAAATACAGGCTGATGCAGCTCAGTCTCAGTGGCCCAATATTCAATAATCTCTTCACAGAAATTTCATTCAGACACACCACAGGAGTTAATCACACTGAAAACTGCTTATCCTAAGGAAAATGAAAAGGAACAGAAACAGGGAGAGAGAAGTTGATGAAAAATGTGACAAAGAATGTGAGAGATCTTTTCTCTGTAAAAATCAAACCAAGGAAGCAGGGGAATTGAAGCAAGTCTAAAGCACAACTCAAACATAAACAGTCACAACTACAAAGAGGTACACAATCTGTATCCAAATCTTAGCTTTATAATGTTGTTTCTGATGAGAAAGAATATATTAACCATTAAGCTCTATTGGGCTGCACTAAATTACCATATTACTTTTAATTGATAAGAGCACCTGTTACTGGCATATTGTATTAAAGGGTTACTCCACCCCAAAATGAAACCCGAGCTTCGTTCGTCTTTGGAACACAATTTAAAGGGGTCATCGGATGCAAAATTCAATTCAAGTTGTTTGAACATAAATGTGTGTTGGAAGAATGTGTACACATCCATCCTATAATTATAAAAATCCACCCACTGTTTTTTTTTTTTTTTTTAAATCCCTATTTTAAAATCCCCTTTCTCAAATCAGGCTGTTTTGAAATTCCTGTCAGAATGACGTAGTTCTGCACAGACCGCTCACATGATAGCTGATTGACACGGCGATTGAGGTGCTTTGTTGTTGGATGTAATACGGAATATAGCAGTCGTCATTTACTCCCGGCATCTGAGCCACTGAAGACGCAGAGGATTAACGTTACATTGGCTTTGAAGTGAATGCGCCGATCCCCAATCTGCCTAAATGTGTCTATGTTTGCGCGAATCATTCGTGATCCAGCTTCACCTACAGAAGAAGTGAGTATAAGGGTTTTTTTTAATGAATTTTTGCAAATCGCCTTTCCTAATAATGTACTAGTTAGCCAGTTTCGCGGCTAAAGTAAACAGTACTGCTCGTCACCCTATGGAAGAGAGGGGCGGGGTCAGCAGAGTTCATTAGCATTTAAAGCAACATGGACTAAAAAACGGCTTGCTGAAAAAAGAGCTGATTTTGACAGGGTAAAAAAGGTATTTTTTACACTACCATTAAGAAATTTTAACCAAAGTATGATATAGACTTTTAATTAAGGCCCTAAAGAATCATATCAACTTGTGCAAAATGGGCATCCGATGACCCCTTTAAGATATTTTGGACGAAAACTGGGAGGCTTGTGACTGTCCCATTGACTGCCAAACAATTAACACTGTCAAGGCCCAGAGAAGTATGAAAGACATCGTCAAAATAGTCCATCTGCCATCAGTGGTTCAATCTGAATTTAATGAAGCGACGAGAACACTTTTTCTACCGAAAAGAAAACAAAAATAATGACTTGATTCAACATTATTCATTTATTCAGCGTAACACCATTTTGGAGAATATCCGCTGGACGCAAGCAGCGTACGCTGTTTGGTGTCAGCCGCACCACAAGGATATGTTTTCTATGCTTTGATTTGAACGAAAACAGTGTATCCTTGTGGTGCGGCTGACACAGAACAGCGTAGGCTGTTTGCATCCAGCGGATACTCTCCAAAATGGCGCGACGCTGAAGCAGAGGCGGCGAATTGTTGAATAAAGTTGTTGTTTTTGTTTTCTTTGCGCAGAAAAAGTGTTCTCGTCGCTTCATTAAATTCAGATTGAACCACTGATGGCAGATGGAATATTCTGACGAAGTCTTCCATACTTTTCTGGGCCTTGACAGTGGTATTTACTTGGCAGTCAATGGGAGAGTCACAAGCCTCCTGGTTTTCATCCAAAATATCTTAAATTGTGTTCCAAAGACGAACAAAGCTTTTACGGGTTTGGAACAACATGGGGGTAAAGTGATTAATGACAAACTAAATTTTGGGGTGAAGTAACCCTTTAACGCAACGCACCGCACCAGCTAAAGTCTGTCTACACTGGACACAGCAAAGCGACTGTTAAAATCATTTGAACTTTGTGTCAGCACGTCATAAATAAAACAAGCACTCAGTTTACTGTCAGGGATTTGTCGTGCCGTGCCGCATCCAGTGTAGACAGCATCACTGATTATAATGTATTGTGTTCTATTGACTATTGTATTTTGTTGTGCCACGCAACGCTTCTCACGTCCGGTGTAGACACGGTGTAAAGGAAACCATGGCGTATGAGGTAATTTGTGAATTTTGTGAATTAACAGTCTAAATAAAACAATTTACAGCTAAAAGGTATATGCTATAAATATCAAATTCTATTGCGACTGTTACTATTATAGCACTTGTATACAAAACTTTGTATTTTATGCTTGGTATAGAGTGTGTGACGTCACACGCATTACCGCCAGTGGCAAACAACCAGATGTGGTTGTCATGGCGACCGTCACAGCCCTATTTCCTGCCTTTAACAAAAGCTAAATGCTTTAAGCAGGTGACATGAATATGCAAAGAAATAAGCAGCTTCAATTGAGGGTTTAAGAGCCCCTGCAGTGCACATAATGAGGAACCAAAGCCATGCAGTATTTGTACAGGCAGGTCAATAAGCATTTGTAATAGTAGAGTAAAACTGACTAGTGCCGGGCATCTGAGGTGAACAAAGAGCATGTCAAGAGTCTGACTCACACACGTATGAAAAACAAAATGGCACCCTCCCATCCTGTGCGGATCCGTGAATAAGGCTGGATGCAGATACTTGAGTGTAACAAAAACTCTTCCATATTTTACTATGTTTCTCCTGTTAAAATAATAAAATCTCTTCTGAATTTAATCCATCTTGGCACTTAGAGTTCCCTGATTTTCATTAATGTTTTTAAAGTGTGACGTTTAATGTGTGGCTCATGCATCAGATATTTTGAAAGAATCCACACATTATAAAAACACATTTGAATGGTGAAAATCTGATTAATCTATTTATAAATGTATATCATGTTTTTGGCACACCAAAAGATAACCCAAAGATGAAAAGGGTTGAAACAGTAAGCAAGACCATGCAGTTTAAATGAATTTAAGAGATGTATCTGCACTGTTACAAGAAAAAAAAAAAAAAAAAACCTATTATAGTGATAAAATCTAATAAATTACTTGAAATGTATTCAGTGCCGGCCCGTCCAACAGGCGGTACAGGCCTGGGGCCCCGCGGCCGTGAGGTTGTCAATTAAATTTTAAGGTGTGTTCGACTTTAAGCAGCCTCAGATAGATCGGTGCTTGACATCAAAGTACCGTGAGAGCTATATACTAATGGACAGCTCTGCATGCTTTCCTATCCTATTGCAGTACTTTGATGTCAAACACTGATTGATCTGCAGCACCCCTTTAAGTCAAACACACATACAGATGAGATGACGTTTTTGCTCCAAATTCATTTCATAACAAAAGTCGAGTGTTATGAAACAATAACTTCCTTTTGTGATCTGACGTGGTCACGGAATGAGGCAAAATCATTTTAAAGTATTCTATACAGTGATAAAGGCTATGTCGATTAACATTACGTTATAAATATACATTATGCATATAAAAAAAGTAGGGATGCACCGAAATGAAAATTCTTGGCTGAAGCCAAACAAAATTAAACACTGGGCTGAAGGCTGAAGGCCGAATACCGAACACGGTTTTTCGCATTTTTTCCCCCATGTAGGCCTATTTTGCCATTTTTTTCACTATTACATAAATTAAATAGCCAAAATGTGCTTTTTTTCAATTTCGGTTGCCGAACATTCGGTGCATCCCTATAAAAAAGATACCCGAGATGGCTTGAAGAACAGAGATACACCATTTAGTCACAATCGCATGGTTATTGTCTTCATTCCTCATCAGCTAAAATGTCCTATCTGCGTTTTATTCAGCTACTGGCACGATAGCTGTTGTCCATATTAGGAATTTCCTCCAACCTGATTTTTGTGAGCATTTCATTTTATGATTTTTTCACTTATGGTTTTACTGCACGAGGGCGCCCTCTGGCTACCAGTATGAATGAAACAGCTACTCAGAACACCTTATTTTGGGTAAAAATAGGGAAAATAATGCTTCTAAGTTTTTCTCCAGTGTAGAGGAGTTTCTCTCTCTCTCTCAGTGGATGCATAAAATTTCCTGACAAAAATTAAGAAATTACTGTTAATGATTTTTAATCATAATCATTTATAGTAAATCCTTACAGTGCGTTCACACCAGATGCGACTTGTGCGAATAAATCGCGCTATTCGCGCGTAGTTGGACGCTTGAACATTTTGAGTTTACTCGCTTCATTTGCGCGTGAAATTCACTTCACAACAGACGCGAATTCGCGTCATGGGAGGGGCTTCTGCCAGGCAGCTCCAGTCTCGTTGCGAAATGGCTGACACATCAACTCGTCAGCGGGAAAGTAGTTGTAAAATACGGCGAATAAGCTCAATTTGCCGGCTTTAGCTAGCTTGTAGTCTCAATATGTATATATATATATATTGCTCAAACTGAGTAAAGAGCATTTTTTACAACTTACCAGATTGTCCGACCTCCTCACTCACTTTCTTCCAAGCAAGATCCTTTTTATTCCTGTTTCTATAAAAGTACGAAGATGTATCGTACAGCTCCGGGTATCCACATATAGTGACGATGATTTTGTCCTCCATTGTTGTTTTGGATGTCTGCCTCGTCGTAATCACGTCACTTCTAGAGCAAGCTCCTGATTGGTTAACGCGGCGCGAATTTTCGCCAAAGTTCAGATTTTTCAATTCTCAATTCGCGCCGCCTCATTCGCGCGAATCACGCCGCAGGATGTCTATTCGCGTCTTTGCGTTGACTTAACATGTAAATCACTCGTGCTTAACGCTTCATTCGCGTCTGGTGTGAATGCACCTTTAGACCTTTCTAAACAATTATAGTTATAGCCCTCCTGCATGTTAACAGGTCATGCTGCAGTTTTCTGTAAAATATATTAATAATAATCATTATCAATAATTATTACTTTGTTTAATGTTTTATTTAGTTATGACTATAATCAGAATTATTAGTAGTCATACTGATATATAAAAACAACAATTTTTTGGCCAAATTGTGCAGATCTACAAACAGGCACAGCAAAATTAGTGTTCTTTATAATTTATGGAAAATACAGAAAAAGTTTAACTGAAAACTTTTCTAGTTACAGTTCATATTTTGTGTGCAGATTTTGTTGGTTCAGATTTTGGAATTGAAATGAAAGAATGATAGAGAGATTAAAGTGAAGTGTAGTAGAAATAGAATCCAAATGGTATCTTTATGGAGCCGGAATAAAAAGGATGTTCTGACTGCTATACACAATATTTATTGCTGTAGTATTAGTATTTGTTTTATAAATGCAATGATGCCCACGATCACAGACAGACTTGTCATACATTTAAACTGCTATAACAATTTTTACACTAGTGGGGCCTATTTTCATGATCTTGCCTTGGGCTACACTACCTTACGGGCCGGCACTGCATGTATTAAACATTATTATGAGACATTCAGCTCCCACAAGAGTATTATGCAGGAAAACATGGTCAATTTTAATGCTATACCGCAAATTGGACAGTAAGATAAATTACGGCTCTTGGTATTTTGAGATCTGAATGTCCCAGAAAAAAACAAAACAAAAAAACAGTCATTTCAGAAAATAAATGCCTCACATAAATCACTTCTTTCTTGACAAACAGTTCTGGCAAATTTTGAGAAAGCAGTTTTTAGCTTGGTATTTCCTTACCTACTGTGCCATTATTGCCACTCAGTGTGTCTCATGTGCTCTGTTCTGAAGAGATTTTAGCAATGCCCTGATGGCAGGACAGCTCCCATCTAGCAAAAGCATAAAGAGGCTTTGGTGTGAGCAGACTTTGAGTCCAGTCAGAATGAAACTCAAAGTGATAATAGTGCAGAGTGCAGGGAATTCACAAAGGGATGAATGATGACAAACGTTTAACATGGACCTCTTTTGTGACAGTTTCACTTTCATTCTGACAGCATTAGAGGTTCAGGCACTAATGAGTGGGTGACTGGTTATTTATAAGCTGTCAAGAAATGGAGCGCTAAGGTACACTCAGCTGTGGAGCGTTTTATAGATAAAAATCAAACAAAAGGAGAGAGAAATGGAAAGGCAAAGAGATTCATATGTTTAAAAAATGCTAGTAGGAGAGACTAAACAAAAGAAGAAGTGTATCAATGAGGATAAAAAGTGATCTTACCACAGGTCACTTTGTTGGGTGTTGGCTGAGGCTGGATTTCAGGCTTGCCCTTAGATTTTCTGCTCCACTGGTTACCTCTACCTCGCTTCCGTCGGACAGGGGTGGTTGTTGAAGAGCCAGTCCCTAACAAAGCAAGCATACATTAATACACAACAACTAAGGCTGAGCAATATTTGGAAATATTTTGGAATATTTTTGAACTTCCAAGGCTTCCGGTGTCATCCCCTTTTAGTTATTTTAGATGCACAAAAACAGTCCTTTATGATGTCTGATACTAGTATTTATCATATTATTCAAATTTTTTAGCATAATCATAAACACTATGTAGTGCAATAGTAATACTATTTACTCATAGCAGCCAATGAATCAGAAGTTCTGCACATTCACAGAAAAAAAAAGCTCACGCATTGAAAAATAACGTGATGATATTATATAATAGATTTCCAAAAATGCTGAAAAATATAGAGACAAAATTTTTAACAAACAAAAGCAGAAAAAAATGTAACAAATTGATTTGCTGAGATTTTACCAGCTATCTTTTCTCACCTGCTCTCCACTGGTGGTCTTGTGTGTTTTCCAAGGATGGTATATCTGTGTTTGAGCTGAATTGTGTGTCTCCTCTGGTATCCACCGCTTGGTATTCTGCCTTCTCTCGCACTGGAGACACTAACAGTACAGGTGACACATCAGTATGTGACCATAAACATTACTGATTTTGATTACTGTTCACTGTTGTTTTACACCTGATGCTCACCTGTTCTTCTTTTCTTTTGTGAGACAAAAGACAGGACATCATGTCGTGTCAGAATTCGCAGCAACTGCAATAAAGGTTTGAGGTTTGCTTCGCTCAAGTATCCTCGCCTCTCCAACTCCAACAGCAGTTCAACGCCACTCTTGGGTCGGTGGCGACCGGCGACTGGGCACGCCTCATTCTGCGGCTGTATTCTTTGCCATGTTTTCAGAAGCCGAGGACATGGAGAACTACCCTGTGAAGACCCATCAGGCCCTGGAGGCAACTCATCAGCCCATCCCTCTGGATCGAGGGGATGTTTTCCAGGATAAGCTTCATCGAGGAGAAAGGACAAAACCTCGACATCAGTCTCTGTGAGCTGGGACCCCACGATTTCAAAGATCTCATGGAGAGACAGCATCTCATAGTAGCTCAGGCACTCAGTCTCCTCCCAGTACAAGGAATATCTCGAGCACTTTGCTGAAGCCATGGTCCATACAAATGTGTCTGGTAAAGAAGAACACATAAATATTAAATGCGAGTTATTATATTATATTATACTATAGTTAATGAATAAAACAGACCAACTTAGCTGTCAAAAATACTAAGTAACGTTACATTATCTGTACGCTAGCCTACGAGCTAACTACCAGGATCGACTGTGGGTTAAAATATACTTCTATAAAACATACAAATCCAGTTTTTGTGTCTCCAAGTGGTAGATAAACAACATAGAAAGATACTTACACGGTCGTAGTGGAAACAGCGCAGTTATTTTGATCCGAAAAGCGTTTCTGTGGTGACCCTCCCCCAGTCAGTCGCTCCGTCAGCTGTTCCGTCAAACGTTCCTCTTGCGCAGGGTCACGTGTTACGTTACTCTTTATATAACGCCACGTTTGAGCTGAGGGAACAGAGCCAAGGAGATAAAAAAAAAAAAAAAATCAATGACATACATTTGTGTTTAATTGTAAAACACCGTTCAATTATATGAACGAACGATATGGTTGAAGGTTGAGGCTACGTTCAAATGTTCATGTTTGCGGTGTTAGCTGGCATTCCTGCAGCGGACTTCCGCTTCTAGTACTAGTCTAGATTTTTCTATGAGCTAACCTGACATCACACTGCACCAAAACCTCTCGACGTTTAAAAAATAAAAAACTACAAGAACCATGTTACATACTACACAGAGCACAAGTCCACTTGTTATCAACATTTTTTGTATATTAGCGCCCGGACAAAGAATTATGTTCTTTTAAAACAACAAGGTTTGATTTGATTTGTTTTGATATTTTGCTGTATAAATAAAACACTCATATTTTACGTCAATAACGGAGGTTCAACAAGCATCTTACCTGTATCAAACTGTTTATCTGGATTGTGTTTACACTCTTGTTCTAACCCTTCCTAACACCACCCACAACTCAACTGGAAAAACACCGTTCGAACGTTAGCCAGTTTTGTCGAAGGAGCCCCGAACAATCGCAGATCGTTATATGTGTATTTAGACGAAATTCACTCGCATATGATTTGTAGATCGAGGCTCCATGTCAACAAAGCAGTCACATGTCACGTTTATGAGATATCGTCCGCAAAATGTCGCCATATTGGGAAGGGAAATTAGACACAAAAGAGAAGATAAATATTTATTTATTTACTAACTAACTTACTAACTTACTTACTTACCGTAGACTGATAATAAGTTACTTTATAAGAACTACTGTTGTCCAATTTTTCAAGCATCCTTGTGGTAGTTGTAGTCCATGAAACATGCAATTTAGTAATTAGTAAAATGAGGTATGGTAGTGTGTAATTTATGCTGTAGAACAAAACGTCCTCTTCTATCCACAGACCTTAATTAACTTGTTAAATTAAAAAAAAAAAAAAAAAAAAAAAATAAAACATTTATAACGTGCTGCACAGTAGGTGGAAAGTTTTCTAAACGAAGTTGCTAGAATAATGAAAGCTATTATGTTTATTTAATTTGTTTTTTCATTGTTTCAATAAAAATGAAAAAGTGTAGGCAGTGGTCTACCGAGGAGTTAATAAAGTCGTTGTTCATTCTGTTCTCAGGAGACCTTCTTATACCAACGTTTTCCATTTTTAAGGTTTCCCATACCTCTTAACCTCTTCTCCATGGTGTACTATTATAATGTAACAGTGTAATGACTACTGTAATGCAAACAGACTGAAAATATTTTGAATGAGCAAAGTGATGGACACCCCATTAGAAAATGGTCCTACTGTCCTCATTTGACACCCAGAGTGTCCTCTACATCTCATAGCAGTGCCATAGTACAATATACGGATAGTCTACCTGTATAGTGTATAAAGTGGCTCTGAACTTGAGTTGGAAATGAACTAGATGTTTTAATAGTTAAAGAACTTGTTCCTGTTATTATTAGATATGCTGAAATGGATGGGAAAGCAAGTGACCCCTTCAGCAGTGAGCCAGAACAGCTTCCTGGGACAGGAGTAGTGGGGAGGTGAGTGAAGAGCACAGAAATGTTTATTTTTAATTTTAAGTCATGTAAATCTACAGTTAGTAACTTCATTTCATTTCTATTGTTTGCCATTATTTTGAATTACACATAATTAAAAATAATGTCATATGTGACCCTGGACCACAAAACCAGTCTTAAGTCTTTCTACATCATCTGGAAGCTGAATAAATTAGCTTTCCATTGATGTATGGTTTATTAGGATCGGACAATATTTGGCTGAGATACAACTATTTGAAAAACTGGAATCTGAGGGTGCAGAAAAATCTAAATATTGAGAAAATCGCCTTTAAAGTTGTCCAAATTAAGTTCTTAGCAATGCATATTACTAATCAAAAATGAAGTTTTGATATATATACAGTAGGAAATTTACAAAATATTTTCATGGAACATGATCTTTACTTAATATCCTCATGATTTTTGGAATAAAAAAAAAAATCATTCATTTTGACCCATACAATGTGTTTTTGGCTATTGTTACAAATATACCCCAGCGACTTAAGACTGGTTTTGTGGTCCAGGGTCACATATGTGTTGTTATTATGCTTGATTGTGTTATTATGATGCACATGTTTTAAAATGAATGAAATGTATAAACATTATTATTACTCTGGTAACTATTTTTCTGTCTGTCATGGACGTCAGGCTGTGGCTGCCCAAAGGTCTGTCTGGTAATGTGATTAAGGATTGGGTGGACCGCAGGCGCAAGTCCATCCGTCCATGGGCCAGTTTTGTGGACCAGCGTAAGTTCTCCAAGCCTCGTAATTTTGGAGAGCTGTGCCAGCGTGTGGTGAGGAACCTGAACACCTATCACAGCAACTACACCTTCATCTTCCTGGGACTCATCCTCTACTGCATGTAAGGAACTGCTTGCTAATAATCATCTAGAATGTATGTTACAAATGGGGGAATATTCAAATAAATGTAACTTCTTCAAATTAAATAAAAGGCTCACTGTAATAGAAATAAAAATGTTCGATAAGCTTCTGTTCTTATGTACACGACATGGGTGTGTGTGTGTGTGTGTGTGTGTGTGTGTGTAAGTTTCTATGAAGGTCCACATTCATGCAACCATCTGGAAGGCGTTTAACAGAATAAACATTCACAGGAGGTTCAAATAAAACTTTCTCTCTCCTTTTCTCCTCCAGTATCAGTTCCCCAATGCTCCTGATTGCTTTGGGAGTGTTTGCTGGTGCCTTCTATATAATTCACTTGAAAACGCTGGAAAAGAAGCTGGTTGTTTTCGGTAAGAGAGTGAGATGTTGTTTTAGTGGTTACATGTGAGGCTGCATGAGCTGCGTCATTGGATTTGTTTGCTTAAAGTGCTAGATTGAAGTTTGAGGGCTGGATATTTGATGTGATGTAAGTGATCTAATGCGCAAACACACTCCTCTGTTTCTCTCAGGTCGTGAGTTGACTCAGGGACACCAGTTAGGTTTAGCAGGAGGGGTTTCCTTCCCTGTGTTCTGGCTCGCAGGTGCAGGAGCTGCTGTGTTCTGGGTACTAGGTGAGTTTTTCACCCTCATCTCATTGTACTTGTTTTTCCAGAAAAGGTTCCTCTGAAACTGAATTTTTAAATTTATTTATTCAGGTGCTACACTAGCTGTTATCGGGTCTCATGCGGCATTTCGTGAGCTGGAGTCGTCTGACATAGATGAGCTGCTCATGGAACCTGTTTAAACTTCTCAGCTTTTGGCTCATGTTAACCTACAATGTCTTGCCTCATCATTTATATTGCCACATATTGGTTGCACTAATTTAAAAATATCAGTTTACTCACAGAATGGCCAGAAATTCAGACTGTTAAACTGACATTGCCCTAAACAGATCAAGCACATTGAAAGACCTCAATTGCCTTTACTGGTACCTATTGGATATCATGTTCTTTTGTTACATTATTTATTTCTACAGCATCTTAAAGCACAAACTAAATGGACTGTGACCCAAAGCAAAAAAAAATCCAGTTTACTTCAATTTATACTATCCTTAAAGGCATAGTTGACCCAAAAACTGAAAACTGTTGTTCTGTGGAACACAAAAGAAGATATATTGAAAAACAAAAAAAATCATTTATGTTTCACAGAATATGGTTTATACAGGTTTGGAATTACATGAGGGTGAGTAAATCACCCTCTAAAGGTTTTCAGTTCATTTCGCACTAAAGGACAAATGTAAGGAATAGTTTTTGATCAAAATGTTATGCTAGATCATCCAAAACAGCAAGGAAAAAATCAGACAACAAGAATGTACTGTCTTGACAGTTTGTGTGATTTATAGGGTACCAATCATTACATAATCATTTGTTTAAAGCTATATTTAGCTCATTTGTTGTTACATCAGTCTTGTTAAGACAGCTAGCACATGTATGATCTATTAACAGCTTGCTTCAGCTAAGAAAAAAATGTATTATTGCTCTTCAGTGTAATCAGTTTCTGATGCCAATATTCCCAGTGTAAGTTTTTTGTTTTTGTATGTTCTTTCATTTTATGGAAATGTTTGTTTATCATCTTTTATTTTACAACTTGCTTCTGTTGTATCAGTGAATGGGAAGTGCAATAAAATGCTCAGCCTGTACAGTATTTGAAGTCTAATGATTATTTAATGACTGCTCATAGAACAATAACTAGACTTATTGCCTATTTTCATCTTTTTTTTTTTTAATCATTGTCTTGTCACATCACACAAATTTGACTTATGTGACCTGCTTTCATGGCATCAGACCAGTGACAGTCCATCTCATTTTTAAGTTGCCATGGTGATGACCTTGAGTGGGATCTACCTCTCCTTTTAAACACTGCGGCAAGAGCAGCCGATCGATATTCCATTACAGCAGTGCAGTAAGGATGGAGGGAGGGAGCGAAAAAGAGGAGCACTGCAGTAAGCCCATAGCATTCTCCCAAGGGACATTAGGGATGTGTGTGTGTGTGTGTGTGTTAGGCAGCCCAGTTTTGCAAGTCAGTAGTTTGCAGTGACATCAATGTATGATGAATGCTGCAGTCAGCATGTTACGGTCACTCTCTGCTGTAGCCTAAAAAGAAAGTCTTGTTTGCCATTGTTAAGAGAAGGAGATAAAATGGTGGTTATTGTTTGTGTGTTCTGCTGAAACTGATCATTTTCATGTTTGGGATGCTGGAGACCCCAATGGCATACAAGTAAAATAATACATTCATTTTAAATGAACCTTTATTTTATACACAGTAAATTGTGTTTTATAAATTGAACTGTCCTCTGATTTACTGGTTTCTCAATACATAGTAAGCAAATATTATGCAAGCTTTTCAAGTTGTATCACAAAGCACAACTGGATGATTTTTATGTGAAAAAAATAGAATATACATATATACATGTACAATAACAGACAGGAATACACTACATGAAATGTTTTATACTTCAATACTATCAATTATCATAAAACTAGAAAAAAATCAAACTGTTGATATAATATTTGCTTGTTTTGTGAGCTATTAAAGTGACCTTGAAGTTTTAGGATGGCAAAATAAATAGTTCAGAAACCTTTTCCCAATTTTTGTTGTCGACTTTTATGACTGACATAATTTGGTCTAGATTCATTTGTCTCTTGGTAGACACTAGGTGGGTAGTCCAGCAGATGCTGATAAATATAAATTGCATGCCCTTTTTATCAAAAACCATGATAGTACAGCTACTCAAGGTAAAAGATAATAGGACCTTGAAAAGAAATATGACAATTCTTGTGTAATCATGATAGGGAGCTGTAAAACGTGAAAAATAATTTTGGTATATAAATATATGGTATATACAGTCTTAGGTATATAAATTCAAGCAATTATGAGCCAAATTAAATAAGAAGGAGGACCAAAAATGTCCACCCTGTTAGGGACAAATGAACAACAATTTTAAATATTTATGAATATGTAAAAATTTTTAAAAAGTTTAAATACACCACTTCATCAACTTAAACATCAATTGCTGTCATTATCATTATGTACACTAAATGTGTCCAGCCTGTAACAGAGTGGACACTAACAGTCAGGGTGGACATTTTGACCTACACTGAACAAAATTATAAACGCAACACTTTTGTTTTTGCCCTCATTTTTCATGAGCTGAACTCAAAGATCTAAGACTTTTTCTATGCACACAAAAAGCCTATTTCTCTCAAATATTGTTCACAAATCTGTCTAAATCTGTGTTAGTGAGCACTTCTCGCTGCCCGAGATAGTCCATCCACCTCACAGGTTGGCATATCAAGATGCTGATTAGACAGCATGATTATTGCACAGGTGTGCCTTAGGCTAGCCACAATAAAAGACCACTCTAAAATGTGCAGTTTTATCACACAGCACAATGCCACAGATGTCGCAAGTTTTGAGGGAGCATGCAATTGGCATGCTGATTGCAGGAATGTCCACCAGAGCTGTTGCCCATGAATTAAATGTTCATTTCTCTACCATAAGCCATCTCCAAAGGCATTTCAGAGAATTTGGCAGTGCATCCAACCACCTCACAACCGCAGACCACGTGTAACCACACCATCCCAGGACCTCCACATCCAGCATCTTCACCTCCAAGATCATCTGAGACCAGCCACCCGGACAGCTGCTGCAACAATCGGTTTGCATAACCAAAGAATTTCTGCACAAACTGTCAGAGACCGTCTCAGGGAAGCTCATTTTCATGCTCGTCGTCCTCATCGGGGTCTCGACCTGACTGCAGTTCGTCGTCGTAACCGACTTGAGTGGGCAAATGCTCACATTCGATGGTGTCTGGCACTTTGGAGAGGTGTTCTCTTCACAGATGAATCCTGGTTTTCACTGTAAAGGGCAGATGGCAGACAGTGTGTATGGCGTCGTGTGGGTGAGCAGTTTGCTGATGTCAACGTTATGGATCGAGTGGCCCAAGGTGGCGGTGGGGTTATGGTATGGGCAGGCGTATGTTATGGACAATGAACACAGGTACATTTTATTGATGGCTTTTGAATGCACAGAGATACCGTGACGAGATCCTGAGGCCCATTGTTGTGCCATTCATCCACGACCATCACCTCATGTTGCAGCATGGTAATGCATGGCCCCATGTTGCAAGGATCTGTACACAATTCCTGGAAGCTGAAAACATCCCAGTTCTTGCACGGCCAGCATACTCACCGGACATGTCACCCATCGAGTATGTTTGGGATGCTCTGGATCGGCGTATACGACAGCGTGTTCCAGTTCCTGCCAATATCCAGCAACTTCGGACAGACAATGAAGAGGAGTGGACCAACATTCCACAGACAATCACAACAACCTGATCGACTCTATGCGAAGGAGATGTGTTGCACTGCGTGAGGCAAATTGTGGTCACACCAGATACTGACTGGTTTTCGGACCCCCCCCAATACAGTAAAACTGCACATTTTAGAGTGGCCTTTTATTGTGGCCGGCCTAAGGCACACATGTGCAATAATCATGCTGTCTAATCAGCATCTTGATATGCCACATCTGTGAGGTGGATGGATTATCTCGGCAAAGGAGAAGTGCTCACTAACACAGATTTAGACAGATTTGTGAACAATATTTGAGAGAAATAGGCCTTTTGTGTACATAGAAAAAGTCTTAGATCTTTGAGTTCAGCTCATGAAAAATGAGGGCAAAAACAAAAGTGTTGCGTTTATAATTTTGTTCAGTGTAAAATCATCCATTACATTAAATCTGAGCAAAACGTACTAACACAAAAGGTCTGTCAAATAAAGAATTGAATGGTTTTTAAAAATGGTACTTTTACATTACCAAAAGAGCAGACACAGGCCAGAGAACATAGGAAAAATGGTGATATTTGGTGGTTTAAAATGCTGTAAAATGTTTAGAATATATATAGCATCTTCAAATAACAGTGATTTAACAGTAACATCTCATATTACAATTCTAAAAAAATACTTGAAAAGATTTTATTAGATAAAGCAAGAAGAAGATGCAGAAATGAAGAGTCAGACATCACTTGTAATATTAAATGTACTAGATGTTTTATTGGATTTGATGTTTCAGATACATGTTTCTACCAGTAGTTTTGTCCTTCTGTCTTTAATCTCAATATTCACGTCTGTCAGATGAACAGCCAATGGCTAACTGCAACAGCGCACTGTCCCTCACCTCACACACACACACACACACACACACACACACACACACACGCACGCACAAACATACGCGCACAGACAACAGACAACAAGACCTGATACTGCTTCATAGTGATCGCATCTCCTGATTAACCAGCGCTGGAACCTGCACACACCAGGCTCAATTGGTTGGTCCAGAAATGATTTGGACGATAAAGTTTTATTTCTCAAATCAGATATTAGGAGAACAAATTGTTGATATGACAGATAACAGCTGAAATCTATTTCAACAGTTAATGTAAGTATACAGAAACAGCAAATTAAAACCTGGTGTGTTTCGGTTCATGTCGGCAGTTGATTTAATTCCAGAGACGCTGTTCAACACCATACTAGTTTTCTGTGCAAAACCTGATGGGAAACTGACCTGCTTCTAGTGTGTTTCACTCACGTGAGTTCAAACATACAAGAGAATCATGTTATACTGTTTTTCGTGTTTCTATCTTCCAAGATATGTCTTTATTTGTTTAATCAGACGTGGTATTGTTTACATTTTCCCTAAAACACAGAGACTGAGAGTGTACTGAAACATTTGGGGTTATTGTAGCAGTCAAACAAGCACACAAACAAAGAACGAACAAGTGAGAGAAGATGCCGATGTCAATCAAACGCAAGAAGAAAATAAAAAATATAAACAAAGCCACCAAACCACCTCCGTTAGTGATTAAAGAACATAAAATCACCTAACAAGCACAATTATTAACAAAACATGAGTGAAAGTTCCTATGTTATACAGAGTCTAGTGTGTGCATTGGGGTCCAACAACAGGTTTTGTGTGATTCGTGTATCCGTGTGTGACTGGAGGGTAGGTTGAGGGAAAAGGCATGGATGTAAAGGATCGGTGGAGGGATGGCCTTTTTTAATAGGCGAGCGTACATACTCCCTTTTTAGCGTCAAAAGCTCCTTTCGAATCTACATAATGATTATGCAGCTGCCAGTTTTAGATATATAGTAGACTTTATGTACACAGCCGTGTGAAAATACATGCAAAGATTATTATAGGAAATGGGGGGCATGATGTGGACATTTGGGAATCTGGAAGGTGCTTTGTGGTTTCCTCTTTGGGGAGAGAGACGTGCTATTGGCTTAAAGCTGCTGTCTCTTTGAAAGGAGGGCGGGAGAGGATGGTTGTGCGTCTCGGTTGGGAAGAGAAGTTGTAGAACAAAATGGAAGATGTAGGAATGTGAGTAAAGAAGATTTGTTGATCAATAGTATGTCTCCTTTTCCACCCATCCTGCAAAAAACGAGAGAAAAACAGCAGGAATCAGTTTGAGTTTTTGCACATCATTTGCACACTGATGAGTTACTGTATCCCTGATTTAAAGAAAGAACTTTAATGACCCAAATTGGGGTTTTAATGCAAGATGTACTCATCAGAAGTGTGTGATTTTGTGCATGCGTCTTTGAGACTATATGAAGGAACACGTACCACCGGGGTTCCGGCGCAGGAGCAGCTTTCGGACCTCATCATACACAAAGATTAAGAAACTGTATGGGAAAGCACAGAACCACCAGCTCGGCCTGGAGATAAGCGAGAGACAAATGAGAAGAGAGAACATTTTAACTTGCAGAATACTATTGACCATATACTTCATGTAGCAGATTATGAAACGTTAACATTTGTGTCTATAACATAACTTTAGGTCATGTGACTTGTGTACGTTTCAAATGTGTCTCACATGTGTATTTATGAATGACCTAATAATTATATTGATTATTCACTAATAAAATGAATCATGAAATCCAAATCTGAATCAATTTCAGTTTGATTTGATTATTTTCCGATTCTCAATAATTGAATAAAATTAAGAAATATATTTAGAGAGCCAGCACGAAGATTTTACATTCACAAGCTCAATAACAGTATTCTGAATAAGAAATGAATGCATAATACATTGTGAATAACAACAATAATAATTTCAATATATTATTAAAGTTTGACTATTAGCATTAAATTCATAAGCTGTACATTGAATGTTTATTTTCATAT
>JAFVLL020044563.1:0-11172 GCA_021397915.2 Tor tambroides | reverse complement strand
CTTTCACTTCAAATGCACTAAATCCCAGCCTCAACCCATTCAGAAGTACCAGTACTTACATAGAAACCTATACATAGTAGCCAGAAAGAAGTGCTAATTTAAAAAAAAAAAAAAACATCAGACGTACTTGGAGGCTTTGAACTCTTCATATATATATATATATATATATATATATATATGTAATTAATATGTGTATTTATTCTGTTGCAGAATGGCAAACCTGCAAAGAGGAAGTTCCAGAACAGAGAGGATGTCCACTTTGACACACTGGTGAACCAGTACAAAAAGAAACTGATGGGAACGTCAAATACTAAGACTGCAGTCAAAAAGAGCAAATGGTTTAGCTGAACATGTGAGACTGAAATAACATGTTGAAAAGCTCCCAGAGAAGGACTAAATTTAATACTTTGACTCTTGAGTTTTTAAAACTGAAAAAGTCAGTTTTTCACCATGTGATGTTGTTTGTTTGCCTCAGAAGTATTTCCTTTATAGATATAACAGAACGCAGAGATGGATCCAATATGTAACAGACTGTGTTTGGTGAGGATGTCTTTTGAACTACATATGTTTGTCAAGAAAGTTCCACGCCAAGTTTCATGTGTCCTGCTGTTCTGGCACAGAGAGTTTTTTAAACATTACAAAGTTAGCTTTTGTATACAGGATGAATCGTTGACTGTTGTCAATATGGACTTTGCCTACATAGTTTAGCTGTCATCATTGAACTGTTCTCCTCAAACTTTAAAAACAGGTGGGCTTGATTTAAATGCCAGTGGGCAATTCCTGTCATCCCTTGTTAAATAAGTTATGTAATGCACCCTGATTAAGTCTGATAAAACTTGTTTTTATTGCTGTATAAAAAAAAATTAAAAATTAAATGATACCAACATCCAACACTGATACCAACAGCAGATTGTGGTTTTTACTGACTAAAATGTCTAGAGCAGGGTTGCTTATGGCCAATATTATAATAATTTAATCTCAGCAAATAAGATGTGCACAAAATTGCTGAACACTTATTTGATGCAATATTTAAAATGCACCAAAAGAAAATGCTTGCTGTAGATTACGAAAGCCAAATGAACATGATATTCAACTGCAGATGTCAAAATGGTTAGTTACGTGTTGATTTAATTTATCTTACTCATAGGTAAGTTGTATAGTGAAAGAGAGCCTGTTGTTAATAGATTTATCTTTAACATTCCAATGCTGTATTTATCATTTTTGGCTCCACTGGGAAACGATGTGTTGACCACAAACTGCATTGGAATAAACAGACCCACAATAAATAGCAAAAGTGTCCATGTAACTTAGAATTTCTTTTATTGGTAACATTTTATAAAAATGCATCAATACACAAAATACAAAACTAAATACAATAATAAGGATATTCAAAGTGCATAGATTCATACTGTGTAGGAAAATATGAGTCCCCCCCCCCCATACCCTCAGAAAAAAAGGCACAGAAACTGTCACTGGGGAAGTACACTTTACATGTGTCCCTTATTTACCCCTAAAGGGTGCATATAAGTGCCTTAAAGGTATCGCCTCTGTAACAGCTTCTGTACCTTTTTTTTTCTGAGTGTGTACAATGCTGGTGTTGCAGCAAGAAGTAAAATGGGAACATGATTCCAACTTCCCAGCAGAGTCTGACCTCGTTTCTTCTGGTAAACACAGTGACATCACTGAGCACGCTCAGCAAATGCTGATGTCATCCTGCAGACAGCATTAAGTATGACATGGCAGTGTGTGCAGGTATCAGATGTCAAGTGTTTACATAGTAAGAACAGATTGTTGGCATGCCAAGACATCTCAACATCGTTTTTAGCTTCCTGTTTAATATCAGGAAATAAATTTGTACATATCAAAATGTGCCAAAATGCTGCTTTGATCTAAAAAATATACAGGGTTTTAAATAAATATAATAAATAGTATATTTATAATGCTACAATAATAGAAAATTAGCAGCTTTTCAACTGGTCCAGATTAGCTATTAGTTTTTGCATGAACTGTTTCAGTCTGTCTAAAGCCAAGTGCCCAAAAGTAATGTGGTGGGTGGCATTGTCCTCCAAGAAAGCATCCAGTGAACTCCCATTAGCTGGCTCCTTGGGTGTGCAACGCATAGATGTCATTCTTTCCTTCAGGTAACCCAGAAGGGTGGACAAATCACTGCGTATCTGGCTCACATGCCCCTTAGGCAGCCTTTGAAGAACCTTCTGGAAGGTAGTTAGGGTGTCCACGATAGACCCGAGGCCTTGGATGGGTTTGTCAGCAGGAACCTCAGGGTAAAGTTCTGAATCGCCAATGAGGAGCTTTGGAGATAGTTTCAGCTGTGAGAGAAGACACAAATGAGCATGGCTATATGAATCATCTCAATGAGTTTAACAGAACAGAAGCTTTGCAAACAAGTTCAATGAGTTTTAACCCATTACCTTCTCATTGTGATCCTTGATTCTGATGATGATGGTGTCTGCCTGCAGTTTGACCAAGCTTTTCAGGCTATCCTGATGAACAGGAATGCCATGAACCAGACTGAGCATGCCCAAAATGCAGGGGTAGAGAAGAGCTGGAAAATACATGCTTCCTGTGTTGAGTGGTCTTTAACTTTGCAACAGTGCAGCAATACCTGCTGAAATAAAATAAGTATTATTCTGAATATCTATTAAAATGTTTTAATATATATGAAGGAAGTCTTGAATGCCTACCAAGGCTGCATTTATTTAATCAAAAATTTATCAAATAAAAACTTACAATATATTTAATTTTTTTTTTTCCTGAGATGGCAAAACTGAAGAATGATAGTAATGAATAATAAATGAATAATAATAATAATAACAATAATAATAATCAAAGAATTAATAAAGCACGTTTAAAATGCATCCTGAATAAAAGTACAACAATAGTGTGCATATATAC
Source organism: Tor tambroides (assembly GCA_021397915.2). Lineage (NCBI taxonomy): Eukaryota > Metazoa > Chordata > Actinopteri > Cypriniformes > Cyprinidae > Tor > Tor tambroides. Next base: position 8,259 of record JAFVLL020044563.1, on the reverse strand, counting down.
AATTAATTTAGACTAAATCTGCATCCCTAAAAACAATGGCAAAATGCTTAATTTTTCCATTTACGCATTCTTCTAAACTGCATTAAGAAATCACTTGTAGTAAAATTCTATTACAAAAGGGTATTTTCGATCTAGAAGTCCTGAAGCTGTGTCTAATCATTGAGCAATCTTGAAATCCTGGCTTGAGATTTCAGTTGATCTGGATTGTACATGACACTTAATCTCCGATATCAGATCTTCTCAAGTCATACTGCTAATTCAAATTAAGACAGACTGTCCAATAAAATTATACAACATCAAAACATTGTTACCTGTAGCCCTCACAATGAGCATGTCAGCGAACCCTAGGCCTTTTCAGTCTGCGACATCAAGCAATTAAGCCTTCTGCTATGTTCACTCTCACTTCTAAATAAACAAAACGACAGCCTCTCTGCCTGAGATTTCAATATCTGGTAAATTCCCCAAAGAACACATTGCCCTTGTATAAACAATGATTGCTTCATTCCAAAATCACTGTAATCTTTTTTTATTCCCTGTGTGGAATATTAAACTCAGTTTCTCCATAATGGAAATTATAAAAATAGCAAGTTAAAGGCTATAAATGTAAAAGTTAGATGATAAAATCCACATTATAATCCACAGTGCTCATCAGAGCTGCAGATAGTGTGAGAGTGGTGATGAGTGGAGAGAGAGAGAGAGAGACTTACCTTTGCGATCTGAGGACTGTATGATGCCAAGGCTCCATGAGTGGTCAGGCTTATATAGCTGATAGCTGTTGACTCATGTGTGAATCACCTCAGCCTTTCCTTCCCTGATTCTCCCAGTGCAGAACAGCATGAGGAGGGACAACACCCCCGCTGGCACCTCAAGCACAGCACAAACCCATCTCACGCACACGTGTACTACAAATATTCGTCATTGTAAGACATACCGATCACATGGTGACTGTGGTGGGATGTGTTACAATTCTCTATGGATTTGTAGCTTGTAAAACAAGAAGCTTGTCTTACAACAGAATTGTTCCCAAGGGATGCACTTTATTGAGGTAAAACAATTTCACACCCACTTATTGAGTCAATCCTGATACAAATACATACTGTGGCTATCCAGACAGACTTTGGAAATATTAGTATTTGTAGTATTATTAGTTTAAACAGTGCAATAAAGTGCAACTATGCATGAATTTCCTGCTGGTATTTTGCCAGTTAATGGAAGTTAGACAACATTGACAGTCAAGGCCAGCCACTACGCTGTCTCGTTTAATATAGCAATGAATGCTGAACAGATGGAGAGGAGAATATCTGGGGAAGAATATAAATATTGTAAAAATTCAAAGCTTCAGTTGTATTAATTAAACACAAAAGGTTCCAAATTAGATAGAACTAGACAGACCATTTCAGGTGCCAGTTACACGCTTTACAAAAGAAGGGTTCTTTCTTGGCATATGGTTCCATGAAGAACACTGAACATCCATGGAACTTTGCCATTCCACAAAAGGTTCTTTAGATTTTTAAAATGTGCTTCATACTAAGAGAAAAACAGTTCTAAATGGTTCTAAACTTTGTAATACCATTTTCTCAAGATGAACTGGTTTTAATTGTTACATTTCCCTTACTCTTTAAAAAATCAAGGTTCCAAATAAAGAACTTTTTTTTTTGAGAGTGTGTTTTCACATCACATTATCAAATGTGTAATATTATGATTCACACTGAAGCTGGTTGGATTGGTTTTCAGATTAAAACTCCTAAATAAAGAGTTTTTTTTATGTCTGTAGAAATTTGAAATCACTTCTGAAAAGCAGTCTGCTGGACAAGTGAGAGGTCGTTTCATTTTGCTAATTATGGTGTTGCAGTGAGATTTTTGCTCACAGCAGCTTTCTACAGACTCTCATTTCAGATGGATGAAATAGTTAGCAGACCCCATTTTAATAAAAGCTTCCATAAAGAACTTCACTTACCTGGCTGTCCACCCCTGCAGATAGCACTGCCATTGTCTAGCATCCCTGTTCACCCAAAACTGCACATTTGGGATATTTCTCTTCTATTTTGCACAGCCAATTCACCTTTAATGAGCTAATCAGTAGATTCTGAGGCCTGTTTCATAAAATACGCTAACAATAGCAGGCATTAAAGTCCAAAACCTTAAAATAACCTAACAAATCAATAATTTGATCCAGGTTCAGCGAGTCAAGATAATTTGATATGCACATTTATTCTTAAGCAGCAGCCCTTAATGTCGTGGATAATATCATGGATCAAACTGATCCATCATGGCAAATATATTTGTACTGTTTATTGCATTTGAGACATTGTGTTTTCTTCAGTGCATAAGTGACATGTCACAGGTATATTCTCCACCTGTAAATTTCAGAAAGTCACGCAAATATATCCATTTTGCTGTCTGGAGTGGGTGAGTGAACGAGCGCTGTTGTGCGATGAACAGACAGAGTGCAATAATTCTGAGTAAAATATACATTTTGCTAAAGTATTTGTTGTTGGACATTAAATGTGCCACATGTAGAATTGTAATCCTACATATAAGTGTATTTTTATGATAGCAGTAACTGTAAAGTGACTATTGTATTGTAGCAACCATGTTAAAATGTTTTCATAAATCTTAAAACGATGTAATTAAATCTTGGGCACAATACATTAAATACAGTCGGTTGTAGCCTATATTTTTATTTATTTATTATTTAAGTTGCATTTTCTGTATACTTTTATTTTTGGACTGATAATAATGTCAAATAGGCTACTGAATAATATAATTTCATTCCTATTGGTCAGCTTAGCCTGTTAGTCTGCCTCAGACCAGGTTAGTTTCCCAGCATAAGTTGCCATAGTGACTGAGCTTAAGCTATGCTAAATTTACTTTATGGAACCAAATCATTTAACAATGAATCAGACTAACTGAATAAGCCTGGCTTGTTTGGTAAACATGTTTTATGAAACAGGCCTCAGATGTGTCAAATAAAAGAAACATCCAAAAGATGCAGCGTTGGGTCTTCCAGGAACAAGGTTCACAATCATTGATCTAGTGTATTGAGCAGTCAGGTGTTGGTGTTGTGAGTCATTGGATGGCCCAACTGCGGGTGGTCAGGTTGCTGTAATGGACAGATCTTGTGGTGTCTCCTGCAAGCGAGTTCACAGAGCCCCCACACTGAACACACTGTGACTTTGCAACACAACTACACTTTGCAACACAACTACAGTTTGGATAACGTACATTGAAACACCAAAATCAATTTAAAGAAGGATTCATAAAGTTTTGATTTAAACTAATTTAATATCTCATTGTTAGATTTTTTACATTTAATCTATAATCTCTCAAACAAACAACAGATAAGAACAGAAAATGTTATTGATGATAGAATAATAGATAGAACAACAGACAGAGACAGAGCAAACGATAGGTAGATAGAAAGAGATAGACAGATAGACAGATAGATGGATAGACAGACAGAGATAGATAGATAGATAGATAGATAGATAGATAGATAGATAGATAGATAGATGGTACAGTTTTACAATGTTTCGCTCTTATTTGTCAAATACTGTTCAATTAGGGCATTACTCATCTACTCATCAAACATTCCTCTTGGTTGTGGTGTTCCGCAAGGTTCAGTCCTTGGGCCTGTGTTGTTTTCCATGTATTTGCTCCCCTTGGCTTCTATTTTTGAAAAATATGGTGTCTCTTTTCATCTATATGCCGATGATACCCAGCTTTATCTCCCCCTGTGGTGTAATAACAAATACTCTCTTCAGTCGTTGTTAGATTGCCTCAACGAACTTAAGTTATGGCTTTCAAGTAATTTCTTACACCTAAATGAAAACAAATCTGAAATTATTTTGTCTGGTCCTAAGGAAAACATTGCTTTTTTGATCTCGGCTTCATTACTCCATATAAAAATAGTATGTCAGGAATTTTGGCAGTCTATTTGACTCCAGTTTAAGTTTGACAAACAGATTTCAGCTGTAGTCAAGTCATGTTTTTACCAACTTTGCCTTCTCAGTAAATTTAAGTCCTTTCTATCCAGGAAAAATCTTGAAACAGCTATCCTTGCCTTTGTAATATCTCGGCTTGATTATTGTAACTCACTGTACTTTGGTATTTCTCAGTCTTCCATTTCCTGTTTTCAGGTGGTTCAGAATGCAGCTACTAGACTGCTTGAAGGGAAGCAAAAATACGACCAAATAACTCCTATCTTAATGTCCTTATACTGGCTCCCTGTCAAGTATAGGATCGATTTCAAAATCTTATCATTTGTCAATAAAGCCCTCAATAACCTGAGATCTTGTGACCTTGGCCTACTCATTGTTCCCAGAGATAAACTTAAAAATTGTGGTGATTGTGCCTTTGCTGCTGCTGGTCCGAAGCTTTGGAATAGCCCTCCTCCCTTTATCAGACATGCCCCATTTGTTAGTACTTTTAAATCTTAAGACATATTTTTCACCCTGGCTTATAACACTCCTTAGTATGTTATCCAGAGTTTCCTGCTGCATGCTATTGATCTTGTTTTTCTCTTTACTTTTCTTTTATCCTTTTATTTTATTTATTGTGTTTTTATTCTTTGTAAAGCACTTTGGTCAGCCTCGGTTGTGTTTAAAAGTGCTCTATAAATAAACGTTGTTGTTGTAGATAGATAGATAGATAAATAGATAGAAATGAGCTTTGTACTGCCAAGTAATATTTACATTTTCTTCAGAAATGTATTACCTGGATTCCCATAATTGTGGCTGTGAGTAACAGTTTGTTTCCAAAGAAGAATGGGAGGAATGTGCAAAGATTTATTATATGAGTTGCTGGAATGTGAACATACCGCAGGGAAATGTCCTCACCAGTATGTATTATTTAACTCTACATCCAGCAGCACACAGCAAATCACCGGAGGATCAGCCGCATCTGTCCAGCTAAACATGTGCAGCTGCATGTGCAATTAGCATTTCAGACTCTCTTTTGCATTAGCATTACAGATAACCAGATGTTGCGCCACATCTGCTCTGTGTTGTACTAATTATTTTAAACCTGACACCTGGTTTCCGCCATTCACGATGAGCGTGTGATTCTTCACGCACAGCCAAAGTTACGGGAATCCAGCGAACAGGAGCACAGAGGAAATGTTTCTATTCCTGTAGTGTGTGCTATTTATGGTATTTAGGGGGGTTTAACTGAGTGTGTGTTTCTATTCCTGGAGCTGGAGTTTTCTCTAGGTCTCCAGGGACTTAGAGTGAGAGGAACATAGATTGTTCAGGAATGCTGCTATGAATCCTTGTGTCATTCAAACTTTATACACAAAACATTCTAGTGTATTTTTACATGCTGTGGCTCAGCAGACAATGTAAAGAGGTAAGAAGAGTAAATTACCTGTAGTTATACCTTACAATGGTGCAGCGATGATAGGCCTATGGTACCGAATGATTACCATATAAAACGTAGTATTTTTATGCTATTCTACGATATTATCTATGTATACCATAGTATTTTAATAGTACCTTAATTTAGTAACTTAAAACATGATTGTAAATGTTCTCACATAATCAAACTACTACAGTTAACAATTAAAAATGCTGTATTTGTGAAAATTTAGGCTCAAATCGAGGTCATTGTGAATTTTATTGTCACAATTCTGAGTGGTCAGAATTGTGAAATAGAAATAAAGTTTTATTTATTTATTGCAATTCTGAGTTTACATCTTGCAATTCTGTGATTATATCTCACATTTCAGATTTTTTTTTTGTGTCTCAGTTTGTATTTCACAATTCTGGTGTTTTTTCTGAATTCGGAGCTTACATCTCACAATTCAGTTTTTTTGGTTTCTGACACAGAATAAAAAATGGAAAAAACAAATGGTAAAAAAAAAAAAAATGTAAGTGTGACTTTTTATTTCACGGTTGTGAGTTTGTATGAATTTATTTGACTTCTGTGGTGGAAATGGGCTTCCATAATGCAGTACTGCGTGAAATTGAAAAGAAAAAAACAACAACCTTGGATTTGTATAATTTTCATACAATAGATAAACCCTAATATTTTAATATTTGTGATAAAGATATTAGGAATTTTGTTGTATAAACTAAAGAATACAACAAAAGAGTAAAAACAAAACAAAACAAAAAAACAAACAAAAACAAAAAAAACAAATATGAGTGATAGTCATGAGTGCTAGAAATCATGATTGGCATAGTATCGCGGGACATGAATAAGGTATTGTGATAACCCTATTCCACAGTATTTGAAAGAATAAAATGTTACCCCCATTGTATTAGGTCCAAAAAACATTTCTTTTTTTTCAAGTTAGCCTATATGTGAATATAAATATACTGAAATGGAAAGCACTCCATTCAGCTGTCCAGATGTCCAGAGGACATCTCTATACCAATATTTAATTTATACTGAAGCACGCCAGCTAAGTGTTTACATGCTACAGCGTGGTATAGCTGTGCAAATGAAAACAGTTTTTCAGCCCACACAAAAAAATCTTTCTTCAACACACTGAACTGATTAAAACAGGACACTTGTTAATAAAATCGGTCCAAAGACCAGCCAAAAATTCCAGAGACAATTTGGCTTTGCGATCAGGTCAGTGTTGATTCTGGAAAAGCATCAGATGTTTTTTGGATTGGCCAAACATTTCTCAGAACTGCTCACGAGATATCTGTAACGTAGAGTTACAAGAAAGAGAGAGAGTGCGGAAAGTGTGACAAAAGAAAAACAAAGTTGAGCCATGAGACCCATTATAAAAGCCTGAGTTTAGGCAATGATTTCTGCGATAGGCATCATTGCCGAGCTCTACTCTGTCTTTTTACGTCACACACAGGAAATTACGTATGTGTTTTAGTCAACTTTGCAATTCCCCATGAAAATAAATCATGTATCACAAAATAATTGCTTTGTAATATAAATAATAATCCCCAAAATGACCCACGATAAAAAAGCACTATAGCTGAACTTTGCTTTTACAGTAAGCAAGAAGTCATTTAGATGTTTTTATACAAAGTGACTGTTCTCAATCATGACAAACAATTGGGGTTAAGTTATCTTTGGTATACATTAAAAAGGTTCATAGTTTTAGAGGTTTTAAGAATTTAATCTTATTATTCCATTTAATTCAGAGAATTAATAGAAGCGTACTTTGTCTTTCTGCACAGGCAGACTTTGTATCCAGTGTTGCTTCTCAAGTGAATTTATCTGGAATTTTTAGATATATAAAAAAAACAACTACTTAATTAACTAAGGAATATACAGTGCCCTCCACAAATATTGGCACCCTTAGTAAATATGAGCAAAGGCGGCTGTGAAAATAAATTTGCATTGTTTATCCTTTTGATCTTTCATTCAAAAAATTCACAAAATTCTAACCTATCATTGAAGTAAAACAATTGAAAATAGGGGGAAAATCTAATTGCGAAATAAATGCTTTCTCTAGTTCAAGTTGGGCACAATTAATGGCACCCAATTATTGCAACGTCCTTTTCCCAAGATAACAGCCCTGAGTTTTCTTCTGTAATGCCTGAAGAGTTTGGAGAACACCTGATAAGAGATCAGAGACCATTCCTTCATGCAGAATCTCTCCAGATCCTTCAGATTCACAGCTCCATGTTGGAGCTTCTTCTCTTCAGTTCACTCCACTCATTTTCTATAGGGTTCAGGTCAGAGGACTGGGACGGCCATGGCAAAAGCTTCATTTTGTGCCCAGTGACCTATTTTTGTGTTGATTTTGATGTGTTTTGGATTATTGTCCTGATGGAAGATCCAACCACGACCCATTATAAGATTTCAGAGGCAGTCAGGTTTGGAACTCCGGCAGAAAAACAGGGGAAAGGAAAAAAGGGGAAAGGGAAGTGGTGTGTGGCCAAGTATGGTGACCCATACTCGGAATTTGTCCTCTGCATTTAACCCATCCAAGTGGGTTAGGCCCACAATGTTAAAGATCCAGCAGTATATTTAACCATGGGCATGGGGTTCTTTTTATCCCTGTTTGTACTAAACCCATCTGGTAGGTTTGCTGCCAAAAGCTCCTGTTTCATCTGACCATAGAAGCCAATGCCATTTGAAGTTCCAGTCGTGTCTGACAACTGAATATGCTGGATTTTGTTTCTGGATGAGCGAGAAGAATTTTTCTTGAAACCCTCCCGAACAAGATGTGGTGATGTGGGGGCTGTTTGACATTTTTTTTTAGGCTTTCTGACCCCAAGACTCAACTAATCTCTGCAATTCTCCAGCTGTGATCCTTGGAGAGTCTTTGGCCACTCAAACTCTCCT